>JAHSUH010003333.1:162500-184820 GCA_025388415.1 Cynanchum wilfordii
GACCTATACCTTTTGTGCATGAATTTCAGGACTGTCTCCGGATTTAAGAGCTTTCTTATTTAGTAAAAGTCCCTCTATTTTGGAACAGATTCGGATACGTGCAAGTGCTTCTTTTAGAGCCTATCAGAGGAACTTGAGTGTTAAATTCAAAGTAATATAATTTATCCATTCTAAATCACACATTAACCACTGTAAACCTAGGTCTGCCTATATTACCGTTTATGTGCTAAGCAATTCACATAAAAGGAACTCCCTAAAGCAAGGCCCTTCAAATAAATTATGTGATTCAAGAGAAACATGGTCAGATACAGGAACACCTTATCTGACTCGCCAGCTGGTCTTAACAACCAAACAGATTAGTTTACTTCATAATTTTAAAGAGGAGATAAGTTGGCAACCCCAATTGCAGGACCACTAGTGTCTTTTCTGATTGTTTGGTTACTATCACCATGAAGTTCCTTTGACACATTCAGTTCATCAAGCTTTCTCTTCAGAGACGTCAGAATCAATCCTGCACACAACAAGAAGTTTCATAAGGCAGTGAAAGTTAAATGCAACAAGAATAGATTACCTCTATAAAGCTTTCTATGAGGTTGTGACTATCTACTTAATTTTATGCCTTCTCTTGGGAGGGCAGTTGTCGAGTACTTCCCAGGAATTTGTTTAAGGTAATCACTAATGTCAGCAATTTGTCAGACCTGAGAAGACTGAGTACAAGGAAAAAGGAATAGAAAATCACAAATCATATACCTAAACCCCCGGCACCCCCAAAATGTGAGAGAGAGAGATAAATAACATGAAGAATGGTGATACAGGAAAGGAATCAATGATAAGATACAGAAATGAAGCAGCAAAAGCTCAATGACATGATTATGAAAGTTACCCAATACCTTCCAACGTATGCATTTAATTTTAACCCAGTAATTGCACCTTCCGTAAATTGGAGTAATTCCTCCCGCTTCACTTGCATCAGCAATCACTGGCACATCTGAAACTTGAAAAGTATAACAAACACAAGTCCTACAGCTCTGAGGTACACATAAAAATTTGGTAAAGGAAAGCAACAACAACCACGAAGAGAACAACCATGATAATGACAGAAAAATTGATTTTGATAAAAAACAATAATGTGATTTTCATATAAAAGAATATGCAATTCATATAAAAAACAAAGTAATTGATTTTCTACATTAGACAACCCAAACCATATTTGGAGTATCCATTCAAATCCTCAAGTTGAAGATTGAAACAAGATCAAAACTTTACATAGTGTTTACTTGATTGTCAAAAGAACAAATGGAAGTAACCAAAAACTTAGGAGTCCAACTAGAGATACAAAATCAAGAAACTTTTCACAGCTGTACATTCTCATAGATAGAATAGTGATTAGAAATCTTTAAAACCATCCTCCCGCTGACCACCATTATAAAATGACCCAAAACCAAATAAGTTCCAAATAATAATGCAGTGATACTTCATCATTACTTTTGAGCTCTAATATCTACACAAATAACACAAGCTTAAGAAGTACGCAGCTCTTCTTTAGTAACAGAACCATTATACACAGAACTTTGATGTCCAGAGAAAAGCTTTGCTAACCTTGTTTGTTTCGGTTAGCTTTAGAAAATTAAGTAATCTATACTCTTGTTTGTTTCTATGATATGAAATAGGCAATAGTTACCAGACAAATGACAAAACAGAAAGTTTCAGACTTGGTTTTAAGCCATTTTTGGAGCGTCGCATAGATTAATGAATGTCCAAAGCAGAAAGCAAGTTTTATAAACAAGTCCACATCCTCTCACCTGCCTATTATTGATGGAATATATGGAGCCTCCCTGGAGAGGATCACTTTTTCATCTCCTCCATCTCCTACCAATGTTATAGTCTAAGACCTTATTCTTGGGGATGCAAAAAACGAGAAAAAATAAAAATTATCACAAATTTAAAGAGAAAAAATTTAACAAATTATCATAAATTTAAGTCTAATCTCACCTTTTTTGGTTCTTCAAAAGAATCCTCATCCATCACATTACCAGATCTGGAACCAATAACTTGGATTGAACTTGAACTCGCCTCCAAATTATCCATACTAATCTTAAGGTTGACATAGTTCTTCCCAAGTTCACAACCTGGATAAAACATGAGTTCTTAAACAAAGCTGTTTCTAAAAAGAAAGGCAGCAGAATCAGTGTTGTGTGCTCAAAATTACCTTAATTCTTAAATAGAAGTCATCCTCTGGATTCTCCACATATGGCTGCACCATTGGATTATTTGAACAAATGCTGCATCCAATAACTTGGTGTTCCATAGTGTCGGGATGAATCAAATACAATGGCATCTAGGTTCCACCTGAAAATTTATTACACTCAAAAGTTATTTAGCACTTCCAGATAAACAAAGGAAAAAGAATTACCTGTTCCCTTCTAAGCCAATAAGATCCTGCTTGAGCAAGTGCTGCCAAGAGAAAATAAGAGAAATCAACTGTTAAACCACAATAAGAGAAAATATATGCAACAAAAATCCTTGTTTTCTCATATCACCAAATTATCAGCTGAAATATGAAACATATCATGTCTAATAGTTCAGAAAACCAAACCTTGACTATATAGGCTAGAGTCCCAGGTTGAGGAACATCTGCAGTAACATGTCCACACCGGCGTGACAAAACTGTATATATGGTGTTTGTATCTGCCATAGGAAGACCAAAATAAGTTAGTCAACCACATCATCAACTACTTCCTATAGAAATACCATTCCTCGACCAAATAACATCAGCAACAAGAGGAAAAGGATGAGAATTGCTCCAAATCCTCCTTTTGAAGGGTACAAAAGATTGTATTCACCAACTGATAAGGCTCAGTGAAAATAAGGCAACTTCAAGAATTTGTTCCTATTTTAGAAATTTTCAAAAATAAAAAGATTAAGCAAATAGCTCAACATAATATACTGGCTCCATAAGTCGAGGGGCTGCCATCAGAAAAGCAGAATAAGCAACACGGTGAGCTGTTGGAATGATCTGACCAGTTCCACGATGCAAAGGCTCAGGCGCAATCTTTGCATCAACAATTTTGAACTTAACATTTCTGATAGGCTCATCACAGAGGGGTCCTTCACGAGCTCCCCACTGAAACCTGTCCAACATAGGTCAATCAATTGTGGGAAACAACTGAAAATTAATTAGAAAAAGGAATACAGAATAAGGTTACCCTTGCACAATGGAGTCTTTCACAGCATTCAGCAAGCCCTTGTCAACTTCACTTGAAAGTGTATCATCTAACAAAATGTTAGGGCCCTGCAATTTATCAAATGAATGAGAACACAAGTATTGAAATCTAAGATTGAGCAAAAGCAGTGATGAGATTTTGGAACAGATTTAAAAGAAAGAACTAGGGAATAATTATGGTTAGAAATATGAAAATACACATCCACATCACCTGTTTATCAGGTCCAAATGCCCAAACAGACCGTGCAACAAGAAGATCCCAGTCATATTTTGATTGGAAGAAGTCTCCAAGTTTTTTACGAGGCCAATCAATGCTTACAACACCATTCTCAATGTCTTCAGCAAGTCCTCTCTCCAGTGGCTCCGCTATCTAGAGGGAGAAATACTTCGATTAGGTGTAGTTAAGCTCAAGGATTCCAATAAAATTAACCAGACCAATCACTCACCATTGTAATTTTATTTTCCTTGTTCGGTGTCTCTGCAAAACATTTCGTTGAAGATGACTCTACCACAGTTTCACAGAAGGAGACTACTGGATCTGCCACCTGTATCCAAGTAGAATAATAAAATGCATGATAAGTGAATGAAAATTTTCAACTTTAAAGTAGATAAAGACAACTGAACAAGCATCTAAGAGAACTGAAAATCGAGAGTGAGAATCTAAAATCACCTTCACTTCTACTTCCACGTAAAGCACCCTAAGGTCCTTCATTATGGAATCCAGGTAGAGTCCCCCAGTACCTAAGATTGTGTGTGCTCTCCTGACTCTTCCACCTTAGTGATTGCAAGAGGGTAGCTCTTGCTAATTTTCCAAAGACCCTCCACCATCTTTGGCAACTCGCTTGGATTTAAGGGCTCAATTGCTGTTTTTACCACAGGAAGAGTATTGAATTGAAGTGGACGGAAAATATAGACATCCTCATCATAATCCTGATTACAGAGCGTGGCAGTCTTCATAATTGAAGCATATACACCTTCAATTAGCACCCAAGCACTAGGAGGAGCTTCACTTATGGGTATCCTGTACCGAGCTTGATAAACCCATAGTTTTGTTACTTCTTTTACAGTCATGTCCTCTTCATCATCTGGAGAATAACCTTCTTCTAGAACTCGTAGAGTCTGCCCAGTCATGATTTTGCCACTATAAACTCGACCAAAAGCATAAAAATCGCTGCAATCAGATTTAGGATACAGTTTGGTCACATTAACCATTAATGGACCATGGGGATCACAATCTTCCATGGATTGGTATATTGTTGAGTCCTTTGGGCCAGTATAGATGAACAAGCATGTCTGTAAAGCCTGTAGCTGTACCAAATACTGAGCTACATGCCAATCTTAGCAGAGGCCTAACATTTAATCGGTAAGCCGCATTGCTGAGAGTCACACCAAGTTCAGTTAGCCTATGCTCCACGCTCTTCTTATGTTCTCCTATTACTTGGCTATATATCTTGTAAAGGGGTTCAAGTACAAATTGGACAAATGATCTTTCCACCCCACTAGAAGGTTGTTTCCTCTTGAAACCTCGGGTATCAAAATCAAAATAATAGTCTCCCCAAAGAAGAGATGCAAATTTATTGGCATCAAATGGGATACCATGAAGTTTGACATAAAGCTTAGCAAATGATTGCAGAGTAAAGGACCATCCTGCACTAGCACTTGCAGAGCAAACATTTCCAAGCGCTGGATCAATAATTTGGACATTTCCAGCAGTTGAAGAAAAAGCAGTAACATGGGTATTGATAGCATTACAGTGTATGCCTTAGCTTGTGGTATGCATCCTTTGGAGGCAACTTCAATTCCGTTAGCAACCTGTCAACCTATTAAAGAGTAAAAACAACCTATTAAGCAATAAAAGCATGAGCAAAAAGCAAAAACAAGGGTGTCATAGAATAAGGTTAATAAGAACAAAGCTCAATGGAAATCTCAGAAAACATATCCAAGTAAGAACCTTATTTATCACGATCACTATTGGAAGTCGCTCCAGGATTGCATGAGGAATAGCCCCTCTCAGTGTTCACCTGGTAATTCAAGCATGTCAGAAATGATGGAGATGCATTATCTTATGCAAACAGCACAATGATATCATCTCTCTTCTGACACCAACCATAGACAAACAGGCAAAAGAAAAACAGAGCCTATATGCTCATTAAAATACCACATGCCAGAGTAGATAATGGGGAAACCTGAAAAAGAAATTCTAAACTAGAGTGAAAAATTGTGATTTAAAAAGTGTCATTTTCAGTAAGATAAAACCTAGACTCATTCCAAAACTGATGGGCAGACCATCTCAAGCAAAACATAAAGAGTTTCAAATGGGATAAGAGCTTTTCAAAATACTCTTCTTGGTGATATACCAAATTGCTTTATTCTCCCATATTCAACATTTCGGTTAGCTTCTGGTTTTCTCAGCACTGACACAGATTTATTCCTCCACCACAACACCATCCTGAAATAAGATAAACTAAAGGGATTAATGCACCAACAAGATGAATTCATGAGAAGATATTAAATAAAAGGAAAATGACTACGTTTAACTACTACAATGGCCTCTTCAGTTTGATTAATTCTACACATGAGAAGGAATAAGTTTAAGATGCTGCAGAGGACTTACAAAGCTTATGTCAGTTGTTTCTGTTTGCATGAATCCTGGTTTTCCATGTGCTCTTTCCTTGGCTTCTTCCATGAAGCTTCATCACTTGATAAGGAAAATGACTAAGTTTAACTACTACAATGGCCTCTTTGGTTAGATTAATTCTATACATGAGAAGGACTAAGTTTAAGATGTTGCAGAGGAGGAAGGATTAATAACACCAACCATACATATATACAAATATATACACTCTTCTAGAAGCACAATAAAAGATCAAGAATATTTATACACACTGTGAAACAGAAAAAAAAAAAATTCCTTTAAAATGAATTACAGTGGATAGAGGTACTTGCATGGGTCATTAAGCAGCAACAATGCCGTGTAAAAAATAAAAATAAAATAAAATACAGAAAGTGAAAAAGAGAAAGTGTCTCAAATATTAAAGAATTTGAATCCAACAAAAACATATATATTCATATCCAATATCAAAACAAAAATTTGAAGCCAATATCCAACGGATGATGAAGTGTGTGGACTAAGTTTAAGTTGTTTTAGGACTTACCAGGCTTGTATCATATGCTTCTAGAATCTTGGATTTTATGTCCTCTTCCTTGGCTTCTTCCTGGTAGGGCCTATCAGCTTCCCTCTTCTTGCTTTCACATATCGTTCAACATTTCAGTTAGCTTCTCAGTTAGCTTCTGATTTTCTCTATGACTAACAGTAATATGAAAAATTAAAGGAAGAATCAATAACACATCAACACATATAATATAGAAGCTAAATTAAAATATCAAGAAAATTTCTGGGTTTTGATTTCTACTGTCTCACTTTAACAAATTAAAAGAAAATTACAATAAAAGAAGGACAAGAGGTAAAACAACATGAGAAGATATTAAATAAAGGAATCCTTAGCTTTTCCTCTTTTTCTTGGAAGCAACAGTTTGAGCTCCTGCTGGATTCTTGCTACCAAGTGCAGAAGTGCTTACTCCAAAAATTTTAATTCTCACTACATTGCTATAAACATTTGCTAAATCCTCCACCAAAGCACCAGTCTGAAATAGGACAAATTAAAGGAAGGATTAATAACTCCAAAACCATATATATAATAATATACACTTTAGAAGCTCAGTCAAAAGATCAAGAAATTTTCTAGGTTTTATTCCTAATTACAATCCTCACTTTGACAAATTAATAAAAGAAAGTTGCAAACAGAAAAACCATGGCCAAGGTTACTTCATGAGAAAATATGGAAGGAACTAAAACCTATGGTTAAATTAATTCATACATGACAAGGACTAAGTTTAAGATGTTGCAGAGGACTTACAAGGATTATATGTTGTTTCTCTTTGCATGAATCTTGGGTTTTTTTCTGTGCCCTTTTCCCTTGGTTTCTTGAATGAACCTTCATCACTTGATAGGAAGGGTTATCAAATTTTCCTCTTCTTCTTGAAGTGCTAGTTTCAGTTCCTGCAGGATTCTTGAAGGACTAAAAGAGCGTGGTATATGATAACTTAGAACTCTATTGATGTTAAGGATGCTTGCTCATAACAAACGTGAGAAAAGATTAAGGATAATACATCATGATTACAATCACCTAGATTCCTTGAGTTTCTTCATGCAAAACCAACTGCCAAGATGCCATAAAACAAATTCAAAAAGAAAGCATATTTTTAAAGAGTTGTTGATAAAAAAAAAAAAAAACACTCAATTGTATCCTTATCCACTGGAAAGTCTACAATTTCTAGTTGCAGTTGAAATCTTTTACCCAAAAATGTTTCTTTATCCAATCAATGATTGCACCAAACAGCATATCCACAGGTCATCTTGGCAAAATGATGGGAGGAAACAACCTTTGCTAGACACTGTGTACACGCAGAAAAAAGGGGGAGGTAACAACCATGTCACTTTGTAAATCAAATAGAAGGAGAACATAAATGAAAACAAGCTTCCTTGATGCAAGATTGCAATAAATTACTTGATGCAAGATTGATGCAAGATTGCAATAAATTAGTCTTCAAGGGGTCAATTGATGCAAGATTGCAATAAATTACTTGATGGTAGCATAAACTGCATAAACCAAGAAGAACAGGAACCATGTTATTATTCTTGTTAAAAGAACAAACAGCTCAATGAGAAATAGGAACTAGGCAGATTTCACCAACTATGTTCTCCACAAAACCTCCATGCCAAACACTCTACCAAAAGAAATCAGCATGGAATAGAGTAGTAGCAGGCTTTGTTGAATGCGATCAAGAGAACGGAAAATTAAGGAAACTCAAAAAGAACTGTCAATATCATGATGTTTCACTTGACGAAATAGCAGACCCCTCGAAAACTCTGCAATCTGAAATTCACATTCAAATGATAAATATCGCTAAAATTGTACGATCTGAAATTCATGAAAAGGAATCCACACTCTTCCAAAGGATAAATAAATCAATAGAATTATACATAAAAATAGAAAAACCTAAGCCATCTAATCTAATTATATGCAAATACAAGATATGTTACCTTAAGTTTCTAAATTTTTAAAACCTCCCTCCAACATAAATTTCTTTTCAACGTAAAATTTGCGACAATAATAGAACATAAAATTAATTCATATTATATAATAAACTGAATATCTACCATGCAAACAATAATCTTCGAGCATCCTTACTTTTTGAAGATAATTAATAATAGTACATCATATAAAACAAATATAATAATAATAATAATAATAATAATAAGTGTAATAGTATATTCGTAAAACTAGAACTTTTGGTACTAGTGAAGGAATAAAGGTGAACAGTGCTATATACTATAATTCCTGAATAATACTGAATGAAGAGCCACAAAGAAATTCCAGAGCACAAATCTCAAAAACATATATTATAATGAGTAGGCTAAGAGTGTGGCTTTGAAAATGTAGAAATCTAGAAAGTATCAAGATCACAATTACCAAGATTCCTTGAGTTTCTTCATGCCAAACAAACTCTCAAGATAGGATAAAATTAAATCAAACAACAGGCACATTTTTAAAGAGTTTTTGATAAATTGGAAATATAAAGCTCAAAAGCATCCTTATCTACTAGAGACTCTTGAATTTCTCGTTGCATTTGAATTCTTTTTTCA
Organism: Cynanchum wilfordii; assembly: GCA_025388415.1. NCBI lineage: Eukaryota > Viridiplantae > Streptophyta > Magnoliopsida > Gentianales > Apocynaceae > Cynanchum > Cynanchum wilfordii. The sequence continues at coordinate 171,431 of JAHSUH010003333.1, forward strand.
ATCTTTGTCCTTTTATCCAATCTCTAACTACATCAAAGCAAAAAAAAAAAAATATATATATATATATATATAGTATATCCACATGTCAAGTCGAAAAACTGATTAGAGGTATCAACCTTATGAAACATTGTAATCAAATGGGAAAAAGAACAAGAAAACAAAAAAAATGAGACTACTCTAAGAATCAGTTGTAAAAAATCTGTATCCACAACCAACAATTACCATGATTCAATTAAGTACAGCAGAATCACTCACTTTTATAAGAATTAAAAGAATAAGAAGACAAAAATGTACACATTAAATTAAGCCTTTTTTGGGTAACCTGGTGCAGGATTGCATTAATTTGCTTGATTCCAGACTCAACTGTATAGACCAAGAAGAACAAACCCTGCGTTCTCCTTAAAAGCCTAGGCCACAAATTTCACCAACTAAGTTCTCCTCAAATCCTCCATAAGTTCTCAAACACTCAGTCAAAATAAACCAGCTTGAAACAGAATGAAAAGGCTTACAAAGAATAACAAATGAACAGAAGCTGAATGATTTTGGAGCAATAAAAAAGGAAAATTAGAGATACACTGAGACTATTAAAAACTAGTATGAAACCCAATATCCCTTCCAAAACCCTGCAATCTGAAATTTCTGAAATGATAATCACAAGAAGAACAATCCTCAATCTTCCAAAAGTATAAACACCACGAAAGAAAAAGATGATACATAAAAATAACAATTTTCTAAAAGTTATAGTAACAAGATATGTTACCACCCCCAAAATAAAAAATTTTTAACATTAAGATTTGCAATCATCAAAAAACCTATAAGAAATTCAATAATATAATATAATAAATAACTAGTCACAAGATGGATATTTTTTAAATTCTTTCAAGGAAATTCAAAACATTATTAGGCCTCTAATTTTTTTTTTTTTTAAAGATTGATTTCTTTCTAAAGTGGATTACGTATATTTTAGAAAAATTTTACGTAATTGATTTTCTTGAAATAAGACAAATTACAGGGATGAGATTAATGCACCAACACATATAATCTAGAAAGCTCAATAAAAATATCAAGAAAATTTTTGTGTTTTTTTCTTTAAAAATATTACTCAAATCACTTTGATTAATTTAAAGAAAGTTAGAATTAAGGACACCTTGGACAAGTTTAACTACAACAAGTTTAAGTTTAAGATGTTGCAGAGGACTTACAAGGCTTATATCGGTTGTTTCTGTTTGCATGAATCTTGGTTTTTCATGTGCAAACTTTGGCTTCTTGCATGAACCTTCATCACTTGATCGGGGTTATCAGCTTATCCTCTTCTTCATGAAGCAAAAATATTTAAGTCTAGCGGCATTGTGTTCAAGCAACTAGATAAAAAGAAAAATGAATATTTGCATGTAGTAACTTATGCAGCAGCAGCGATATACATGTAAAATGTTATGAACTAGGGAGACACTAAGCAGTATAGCAAGCACAATGTAGAGCAAATTAAAATTCAGGAAAGTAAAAGTAGAAGATCTTCAAAGTATAACTGAGAAATCAAAAATACAACTTCCAAACCAGACAAAATATATCCCGCAGGTTTCTTGTTCAGTAGATAAAACTAATATTGGGAGCAAGACATAAACTCTATAAGCTAAATGAAGTTCATAAAACCTGAATAATGGAAACTCAATTTCTACCCTCAATTTCTGACTCCTGTACATCAAGATGCTTCCATAAACCAGAGCCAAGGCAGTGTAAGAGAAGAAAGATAGTGTCAGCAGTGTATCCACACCAACATACATATATGCCATTATTAATTAATTAACCCAGAATCAAATTTAAGGACATTGAACAAAATTAACTGAAGATAGATTAAAAAAAGAAATTTTATCCAAATTGGTAGTGAGTGAAGCACTGGAACTCATAAGTGCCATCACAAAAGACACGAGTTGACCAAGGATTAGCACAAATAGTGTTCTTGAAACAGATTCATTCTTCCTCCACCATGTCCAACTGCAATCCATGCCCATTTCAAATCAAGAACAAATAAACTGCTGTAAAAAGATGTTACATTACAAATTCACATTCCGAAATTAAAAAAGAAAGTAATATACATGCATATATATATATATATATGGATGAATTTTAATCTAATCTGTTTGTCTTCGTTAAAGTGAGTCGGCAAAAAAGCTGCTCCAGTTAGTATACTTCATTTCATTTCTGATTTCTCTCTCCCAAAAAGCTCCAACCAATGATATCGTCTTCTGAAGTAACTTAGAAGCCTCAAGTAGTGAAAACCATAAAAGATAATCAACCATAAGGGACAAAACAGAACTTCCATAAGCACCAAAGAGATAATCAATTTTAACATTTATCTTTCTTTTAACTAATCTCCCCCTTAGCAATATGAAAGGCCAAAGTAGAACAAGGCAAGGAAAGACACATAAAATTCAATGAAAAGCATTAAAACTAGCCACTAGATGAAATTCTTATTTATCAAGAAAACAACAATTTTTAAACCATCAGCAGAATCATATTGGAAAACAACATGGATAATAATAATAATAATGATACCACTAACAGAGTAAATCTATCTTACCAACCAGCCTAAGAGGACAGAATGTTTATTGACAACAAGAAATCGATATGAAACGGAAATTAAAAAAAAAATCACAAAATGAATTAAAGAAGCTGCAAATCAAGAATTTAAAGAAACAATAAAGAAAGAGAAAATAAAGAATAGAAAACTTTAGGGATTAAACACAAAAACAAATAATGAATGACAATTGTTCTAGTAATACTACCAAGAAACTGAACTTACGTTTTTAGCATAAATTTTCCATCAGGAGAAACTCGTACTTTTGTAGTCTTTTTCTTGCAGAAAAAGGAGAGAGAGAATAAAACTCCTGCATTCGTTTTGTAATCATAAGATAGCAGAATAAATGATGAATGTGTAAGAAAAATATAGGGAAACCCATACAAGACAGAAATGCAAAAAAAGAAAATCACAAAAACCATGTTGGAGAAGTTCTTTTGTCTCGTGCCGAAAGGTTCCTGTTTTCCCAAAAAAAAAACATCAATTGCAGAGAAAGAAAGAAAATTCAGAGGGAAAGAAAACAAAACCCACAAATGGCGCATGCAGAGAAAGAGTGAAAAAAGAGGGAAAGAAAAGAAATGGAAACCAAAGTCCTCTGTCTCTAATGGCTAAATATCCAGCCTGTCCATTTTTATTTTTTTTAAGAAAAATATTATAAAGTCTAAATAAAATAAGATTATTTTTTTAAAGTCTTTTCTAATTTTTACTCATCTATTCCTCAATATCTTTTTGAATACGCACTAACCACACGAGGACAAACCTGTTCATCAACAATCGCAGTAACAATAGTGTTCAGAGGAAAACACTTATATCAAGAAATAAAAAAGAATACCAGAGATATATTTGGACCCTCCTCATCTTCAGTAGTAACACGAGTAATCAAAGCCAAAAGTTTCTCCAATCCACAATCTTTTACCTTTTCACAGGAACTTAGAAATTACCCATTGTAGTTAATGAAGTGACTGATAGTTGGAATATAAGTGTTCCTGGAAACAAAAATAGAAACTAATTAGTGAAACATAATATAAAGAGGTCTCTCCAAGTTATCTTGATCATCTGTATGACTGAATATTCTCCTCTTGTACAGTCCTGGTGGTTACTGGAGGTTGTTGACAGCAAAAGACATGATGATCTAGGGATAAGGATAGGAGGCGGAGTGCTTTCTAGCATACTTGATAAATGTGGTGGTATGATGAAATTCAGTATTTCTACTTCAAAATTGACTACTAATATAACGGAAGCTTGAGGGCAGCGCAGAGAGACAAAAACCAAAGGTTAAGATGAAAAGTTTACAAAAAGAGGGAGAAATAATAAAAATGATAAACAGAACTAACATTGAAAAAAAAAAAAAAAAAAAAGGAAGAAGTCCAAGAACTAACCAAGATATAACAAATTAAAGAAAAAAAAAGTTTAAAAAAGAGGGAGAAATAATAAAGATGATGAAACATAACAAACATTTGAAGAAAAAAAGGTCCAAGAACAAACCAAGATATAATAGTTTGAAGAAAGTAAGGAAAATCAATGGCAGAGAATTATGATCAAGATCATCAAACAGAAATAGATTTGAAGATCATGAGGGAGAATAAAGATGATGAAACAAAACCAAGATTTTAAGAAAATGATTGAAGAAATTTAGGAGAATCAAACTGCAGTACATAAGAGAATTGTAATCAAAATAACAGAAAAATGAACAAAGGAATAACCTGTCTTAAAAATTGAGACTTATTTGGTTAAAAACAGTAGAAAATATTTAACAGAAACAAAAACGTAATGGGTAAGGCTTGTCCTATTTAAGCCATTGGAGCGGCCTTTTAGTCCACCAGGGGAAGATTCTGTTGAGTAAGCTTTCCAAGAACTTCTTGAGGGTGCCTCCATGATATATATACCATACATTTGCACAATATAGGCAAGTAAACTGATAAATGCAGTTAAATCCCAAGTAGGTAACTACTGAACACTAAAGAAACGAACAAAAACCTAAACTTTGGGAAAGAATAACAGAGAGAATCACATTCTTCCAAGGATAATAATCATAAATTGTTACTTACTTCAAGTTTTCGCGATTTCCCCTTCAATATTGCAAGCTCCCTTTCGAATGAGTTACCAAGCATCTGAGATGAAAAGATATTCAAGCAGCAAAAACATGCAATAACATTATCAACTCCGGAAGAAAATTGAAGAAAATGACATACATTTGCTTTTGAGGAATCCCATTCAAAGAAACGAGTGAAAAATGGTGGTTCACACCCTTCAGTGATGACATAGATGGGAATTTCTAAATGCACTTGTCCAACTGAAGCTCCCTTCTCAAGGAACTCCACTTTCTCCAGGAAAAACCAAACAAATAAAATTTTAGATACAGAAAGCTTGAATGGCTAGTTCAAGATCAGAGTGTCCAGTGATTACCAGGCCGAGATCAAGAGCTGTTTGCTCAATAGACAAATGGCGCCCAACCCAGACATAAATTTCAGAGTGGCAGTTGAGTACTAGCACATCCTCCCTAGTTAAATCATCTTGAGAGAAGTTAAATATCTCTTTAACCTACATTGTGAGGATAATGTTAGAATAATACAAGATAAATGAGATTCCCTTTCCTTAATCAGTGACTTTAACAACATATAATATAGTTACAGTTATCTACTTTATAGTGAATAAGTTTGCAAATATTTTGAACTTTAGCCAGAATTTGCCCTCATCCTTCATGTATATAATCATATAATATAATAATCTCCACTATAGTATCTAAAGGATGTTTGTTGTGTAAATATTGTAAAGATTCTATCACTGTGATGCTTACTAACCCTCAAATGTCATATTTCAAACAAAGTAAGATTGAGACATACCTTGAAGTCACCTGAAGTAAAGGTCAACCATGTTGCAGAAAGATCCAGAAATCACCATTAGATACAGTTTTAAAGCACTTCAAATCTGGATAATAACCAATACAACATAATTACATTATTTACCCAGAGAGAAAATTGAGAGCAAAAGCACTGCTCACCCTTAGAAGATGAGATTAGAAACAGACGTGGGTCTTCTGTATATTCTTTAACTTTTTTCTCTCTAGGATATTCTGCTTTTCCACCTAGAGCAGTCCAGAAAATATCAGGTTCATTGCCTTCTCTGACCAGTACAGCTTGCCATGTTGGCTGTAAATGACACATGAATGCATTTTAGACACTCTTAGGAGTAAAAAATAAAGAAGCAAGAATACATGTTTCAGATGATATGCATTACATTAATCAGCGTAAGCATTCTGTCAAGAAGATCATGATCTCTCTCTGAAAAAGATTCCCGATCCAAGTGTAAGTAGAATTCTCAGTCTTTAGTATGTAACAATGGGATGAATTAAGAGATCCAGGAACCTGAAATAGTATTACCAAGAAAATACATGTATGATAAATGAACTTCCAATTGCAAAGAGATAGGAATGTGGGTGATGGGATTTCATATATATTATATAAATTTAAACTTTAACATACTTGATCAACTTGAATGGCTTGCATATTGGATACACTTGTTCCTTGGACTCGGTACAGAGCAGTTTTAGAGTCATGATAGATTTCATCAGCAATTCCTTTTTCTTCATTGGATATCTGGTTCCTTGAACTCAAACCCCCCTTCATGAGAAAGAGAGAGAAGCAAAGATAACAACAGTTTTAACACGATAAAATCTGGATTCATGCTAGACAATTAGACTGAAATAAAGTATCCAGATCACATACCTTAGAGATAATCAATGTTTTGAGAATCATAAAAAGGTGTTATGGCTCTTCACCCTCAATAATTCGAGCCTGAAATTAAACAGCCTAATAGTATAAGGAATGGTCCACTAAGACATAAGCAAAGAGGAATTTGTTAGCTTATAAGGTATACTATACATCTCATGCTGAAGTTCAGTGATGAGTAGGGAAGGAAAAAAGAAACTAACCATTGCAGGATCCCCCTTGGTTGAATTAACAAAAGCATTCATATGAGAGATGGCCTGAACTTTATCTTCCTGAAAAATTACAGGTTGTATATCAGAAGAAGATACTCTAAAGCAAGTGGATGAAAATATCTATGGAATGAGTTGATTAATGTAGGGTATCTACGCTGAATAATGTAGCAATCCCCACTGTAGAATACTGTAGGTTCTGCAACAGGCATAACATATGTAGCATCACCATCCACCCACCGAACCTGAGATTAAGAAAACATTTTTAGGGAATGGCTGGTCGCATTAAGATAAAACCAAAATGCTTTTGAGAAGAAAATACCTTCGTTTCACCATATAGATCCACCAAAACATGAACTTCTTCATCATCGTCAGGCAGCTCCTTCACTTCATAACCTTGGTGCTTGACTATAGCTGAAAGTACAGATACTCATTAGCCAGTCAAAAAGATAATGGACAAATTGCATCATGATTTTCTTCTTTGCATTTAGAAACTTTCTGCACACCTGCTACTTTTCCTCGACCTTCTTCATAAAGCTTTATCTCTGCTTTGTCAGGCCAATCACTAAAATATGATCGAAATAAAACAGTTTCCGATCCTTCAGTCAGGACAGTTAACTGGATGTTGCTTGATCTTCCCTCAGATCTCATAAACTCCTGTGTATTAATGAGCAGAAATTTAGCATTTTCTTCATCAGTAGAAAAGAGCATTCTATCAGATCAAGACTTGCATTAAGTATCTTTGAGTTGGTTTTGCTAAGAACAGTATTATTTATGTAGTGAATTACTTGGTAAAGCTTATTCTGATCGTTTTAATCACATAGACTGTTAAAGGTTAAATGTTGCATTAGTTGGTAACTGATCAGTATCATTACCACTACAGGTTCTGTCATTAAGGAAGTTCTTCCCAACCAAACAAACATAGGTGTTTCGCAATCTAACATGTAACACCTGTCTGAATTTAGCATTGCTTTACTCAGTTCACCAGACACAGTCTCACAAAGTTTTCCCTGAGTAGTTATCCTGCTGATCAGAAAACCTTAAAGCTACCCTAAAGTAGAAGGGACATTCTGCCAAGCAAAAGGAAATGGAAAATTTGAAAGCTACAAATAGCTCCAACTGTCAAGTTGGGTTTAACCATTCAAAGTATTTTAAATATTGTAATATCAGAACATCAGAACTAAATTCAAAAAGGACTAAGCTGATATGTTTATAGCTTAAGAATGAGACTTTGTCATAACAAAAAAAAAAAAAAAAAAAAAAAAAAGACAAAAACCCCATTAAATTCTCACCAGAACAATTTTGTGGCTGCACTTTCAGGCTGTACTTTAAGAGCAGAAGGTAAATCTTCAGGAATCGGAGCATATCCACCAAATAAGCTCCAGAATTCCCCAACATCAGGATCAGCAACAAATTTTCCATCTTCTGCATCAATCAAAAGCTAAAGTTACTATGTAATGCATTGAACATTTGAGCATGAGTATCTGTGTCTTTGCGCAAAAACCTACCTATTGTGGCAATGTCACAAGTCCACCATGCTTAGTTTCTTTAATATATTCAACAACTCCAACGCCTTAGCTCTTTCTTGAATGCTGGAGTTGCATCCACTGAAAAGAAATATTTTGGATGCTGTATCAAGTATGAACACATCATTGTGGTTCAGGGATGACCGAGTAAAGGGAACCTGGCCAGTGGACAAAACATAGAATCATAATCAAGTAAAGTTCATCGATTAGTTAAATACATGAAGTAATAAGAATATTGTTAAATTCACTTAATTAGACATAAAACAACAAGGCTTTAGGCTGAAGAAATACTATATACTTCAGATATGCTATTATATTTCTCTTGCTCTCTGCTAGAAGTTGATTGATATTCTACTTTCTTGCAATGCAAAACTGTAAGTCTCTATTCACATCTTACTTCTTTAACATGAACAACATGGTCTCCCTTGCAGGTCAACAAGTTGACCCTGTATGTATTACTATCTATATTCACTTGTCCTGAAGAAAAGGTCCCCTCAATCGGAATGATACAAGGCTTGAAGTATGACAAGAACTTCTCAGTTTCTTGGCCTTGAATTTCCCGGTATTGCACAGCATAGGATCCTAGGGCTCAAGTTCAAGAGCTTTATCGGATGCAAATACTGAGTCCACCTACAAATTAGGGTAAGAAAAAATTAAGCACCCTTCAGAATAATACAAAATGATGAAGACATCCATGCTTGCGAGTCAGATGGCTTTTCTAAGAATGAAAAAAAAATGAAATCAAGATTTCCACAGCATTTTTTCAATTCAGAATTCAAAGAAACCCAAATGACAAGAAAAGAAAAGCTAGAAATAAAGAAAAGAAACCCCAATAGAAAAACAGAGAAAAAAGAAAATCAAGAACCAGGGCAATATTTCAGCCCAGGATTTAAAGAATTCAAATGAAAAGAAAAGAAAAACAGAAAAGAAAGAAGGAGAAGAAAGCGTCGTCCATGCATGTGATGGCTTTTCTAAGAATGGAAAAAAAAATGAAATCAAGATTTCCACAGCATTTTTTCAATTCAGAATTCAAAGAAAAGCAAATGGCAAGAAAAGAAAAGCAATAAATAAAAAAAAAAAGAAACTCCAATAGAAGACCAGAGAAAAAAGAAAATCAAGAACCAGGGCAATTTTTCAGCCCAAGATTTAAAGAATTCAAATGAAAAGAAAAGAAAAACAGAAAAGAAAGAAGGAGAAGAAGCATCCATGCATGTGCGAGTCAGATGGCTTTTCTAAGAATGGCCAGCCGGCCATTCGTCAAGCGCGGGAATTCTCTCGGGAATTTTTTACAGAGAGAAGAAAGAAAGGAGGAGAAGAGAAGAAAGAATGCTAGAGTAATTAGTTCCAAGAACCAATGCATAATATGTTCGGTGATGAGAGCAACCCAATAGGACTCTTATCACAAATTAACAGATTGTTTTAAATAAATAACCGACAAAGAATAATTAACTAAAAATTAAATAGCCCACGTGTGAGAGAGAGAGTGCAGACCAGAAAACCAACTTTATAATTTTAATACTCTTTGGCACACACTCCCTTGCCTTGCAAAAAAAAAAAAAAAATCAAGAAATACACATTAATTTTTTAATATAATTATATTAAAAAATATTTTCTTTTTTATATAACAAATAATAATTCAACAAAAAAAACAAATAATTATAAAAAAATATAAACAGAAATCCCTAGTTGCAATAATGAAATTATCTACCAAGCATGCTTTTAAGTACTCTATACAATAATAAGCGACAATATTTATAAATAAAAAGAATTTTAATTTAATATAACAAATATAAATAAAATATTTTTTCTTTTACTTGTCATAATAAAGAGAAAACAACACTTTAATATTTATGTTTCTTTACATTTTAATATTACACTTTATACAGAATAACAGACAGGTCAATTGTCCTTTTTAAGGTTAACAAAAAATTTTAAAGATTTCACTTAATCTTTTATTGTTTATTTTTTTATTTTAAATAGAAAGTTCTTTTATTATTTTAAACTTTCATATACCTTATTGTTTAGATTTCTTTTATATATATGGGTTGCACATTTCAAAAAAAAAAAAAAGCATAATAAAGGAAAAAAGTCTATTCCATACTTTAAATTTAGATTTTACATTAGATTATTTAAACATACTTCGCAATTATATTATGCATTCTTACAATGATGATTTTTGGACAGAATAATTATCATACTTCCAAGTGCTTGGATCAAGTTATGCTCTAATCCAGTAATAGAAATTTTAAGACTTGCTGCGTTATTTCGAGAGTTCACCACCTGGATTTTGTATATAAGCAAAGTTCACGGTAAGGCATTCAGATGGGAGAAAGGAAATGTCAGAGAAATGTGGATATTGCATTTTAGAAAAGATATCACATTAGAAAAGAGAGAAACTTATTTGGAAGGAAAGGGATTCTTCCTCTAAACATGATCTCATTTATTGCAACATTAAGCATCCACTATTTCTTTCTCTAAGTTTGAAAGCCCACATTTGCTGGAAAAATTTAACCAATTTCTGAGGCATCAAGACAAATGACACAAGGGAAAAGATTAAAATTTTTTAAAAACTAGGATGCAGATTCCATAGTTAAACATAATCTACTGAATAACCAGTGCAGCAGACACAAAACTCAAATCTGTTCTCAAAAACATAATGAAATCAAACTGCATAAAAATGACACCCTCACTGAGAATAGACAATACCAGAATTTTCGGCTTAAAAAATTGCTAATAACACTTACCTTACATGGATCAAGAGATGGCACAAATTCCATGCATTATTTTTATTCTGCTAAATGGATCAAGAACAAAGATGTGTCATTGGAACTATTCAATATCAGTTAAAAAGATATCACCAGTTCCAATTTTTTACAAATAGCATATCATAATTTATGTTATTTTACTAATTAATGGGAGATACACTTTAACTTGAGAGATGAAATATACAGCTTATATAAAAAAAAGTTCACCTGTGATGCACAACCTGAATAGATGCTTCTTTATATATATATATATATATGTATATATTTTATGAATGACTAGGATGGACTCTTCGCAGAAGAGAACGATAAAATAATGTCAGTGAATTATGAGAAAGATTCCCCTTTTAGAGTTAATGCTCAAAGCTCTTCTACCCCTCAGTGTCACATCTATGCTATTAGAAGAGAGGCAGAACAAAATAAAGACTTAAGCCAAATTTGGTATGCATAGAAATATAGCAAGGGACAGGTAAAGGTGGAAATGTATAACCTATGAGAATCATTTCTCTTAGCCTGGTTTTGTTTGTTGTGGAAAAAGATAGGGATTGGCACGGCAAAAGGAAAAAAAGAAACCCTCCAACTTAAAAGGGCTTACATGGTGAACAAATTGTACAGAGAAGAAACCCAGAGCACCTGAAGTATAAGGGATACTCTTATCAATAATTATTTCTTACCATAAAAAAATACAGCCCTCAAGTTCTTAATAGCTAATTCAGAGAAAATGATTTAAAAAGTCCATGGCGAGTTAAAGAATCAGCTACTTACCTCAGGCCTACGAGTATGGATCATAAATTTAATGCACAGAACATAGACCTACTCTATCTACTATAGCAATCTCGCCTTCAGGACCTTTGTATGTCATTCCACTGGGCTTATATAAACTTGATGAAGCAAAGAGAAAAAGCATGTTAAGCATACAATATAGAGTGACTGAAAATACACCCCAAACATGAAAAACATATATAGATACCATGTGGTCTAATTATTTCTCCAGCAGCAGCAATGCCATCATCATCCAAAATCTGAACATATAGTAACATATTGATGACAAATTAAAGATACTTCATCTAATCCTATATTTTCTACTAAACCACCTTTTCGAAGGAGAGGAGCAATCAATTCTAAAACAATTTTTCGACAACTGAAGCAAAAGATGGCGAGAGTTGGCATACTTGGCATCCAGAGCAGATAATGATGGCCCGAGCCATTTAACCATGTGTTTAACAATGTGTTCAACCAGAAATGATCTCAACCCTTCAAGTTTGTGAAGACTAGAAATTCTATAAGTTTACCTGCTACATCTTCTCATGAATGTTACTGGCAGAAGTTGTATTCCAAATTAATGACCTAAAGATAAGCTTTTGCTTCTAAGTTTTTGTTATTTGCCTAGAAGCCAGTTGTCTTTGAAAGAGTGTGTAATGGCTAATCAAGTGTATTTATGTTAGACAAGAATGCTGCAAAGCAATCTGCTCACACTAGACTAGGGAATAAATTAGAAGAACATCAACCCTATCATGTTGTTTATAGAACCGAAAAGTTATTTATAGAGGCATTACAGTTCCCTAAACCACAAACAAAATACAGAAAAATCAAGACATACATGTCCACAGATATACGAAGTATTACATGATCTAATTTCCAGGGATCTGAATCTCACCATGTGTTTAAGCTTCTGGTAATACATTGGCCCCTTGAAGATGTATGCTTGCAGAGGAATACCAGTAATACCTTTAAAAAAATGGTAAATATGATTAAACATAACGAGTCATAATATCCAGGTTCATGCAAAAATGTATTCATCCAAACCAAGGGTTCACTTTTATTTCAAAATCATGAATACCACTAGAACCATCACAACATTTCCAAAAAATTTTCCCCAAAATTCTTTAGAAGGGAGAGGGAGGAAATATGATATTAAATATATAAATTATACCATCTTTGCAAGCTTAAACTTCAAGATGAGGTATGAATTCTAAAGTGGAAGGTGTGTTTCAAATCTTTTCACCAATTATGTGAAGGGCCGTCTTAAAGATATGAATTATACTGTCTATAATAATCTTCAAACATGCAGATGAAGAGGCAAATCAACAGTTGCAAACATAGTGAAGAAGTCAGCACATAAGCAAGAATGTCAAAAGTAATCCAAAAGGTATGAACTATTAAATGTTTAGGTGAGATTATGAGAATCCAATCATATATTGCTTAATGATGGTAACATAAATGTACAGCAAAATCTCAAAAGCAATCAATTTAATGCCACATCTATGCCCAATACTTATAGTTTAGAATCTTCATTGCAGGAGAAATAGATAACATTTAATAGACCGCAAGAACTATATGCAAAAAAATTAAAAAATTAATCGGAGTCATCCATAAAAAATTCAAACTCTTAGCAAAGTTTGTAAAAGAGATTTCATTCACTTGCCTCAATATATGCAATATTCCCCATAGCTTGTTTCACAATTGCACACTAATAATAAATAAAAAAATTTAATTAGTCTAGGATCAATTCTAGAATTAATAAACATATATTTGAAGTAGCACAAACTACATACTAGATAGGTATTCCTGGGCAACTGATTATGATGAG
>JAHSUH010003334.1:0-11220 GCA_025388415.1 Cynanchum wilfordii
CCAAGTGAGACAACCTTTTTGTTTTCCAGTTCTTTATTCTCTTTCCATGTCATATGTGTGGATCCTATGACAGAATGACATTAAGCAAAACAAAGTAATTGCAAATAAATGGAATATAAAGTCATAGGTAACTAATATCCATGAAAATGGAAGCTAGCAAATTAACTTAATCATAACTTTATTGAGAGTCATCTAACAGAGTAGTACACTCAAAAAAAGTCTTAATGAAATGCATAATTGGAACATCAACTTGCATCTAATATGCAAAACCTTAATCTAAGATGTTAGAAGATGTTAACTACGCCCTAATATTTGGAGCGTAACACAATTTGTGCAACATAATACGATAATTAATAATTTGATAATTTAAATAGTATATATGATAGAATTAATGGGGACTTAAAAATAATTATTTTGATAAAAAAAATTAAATTTTTCCTTTTTTTATAACAATTAAAAGTAATAGTGGAAGCAAATCGATGTCCTAGTTTTTTTTTTTTTTTATAACCGCGCTTCTCACCTTTTTGGAATTAAATTTTTCGTCTATCATTTCATGTTTTGTGGACTAACTATATTTATAGTTTGATGAAAAAAGTCTTAGGTTTGTATTAGAGCTTCTTTCAACGTGGAATAAGGTTTCTTTGTAAGTAGGTTTTCCTACATTGCTCTATATATATACGATATTTGGTTTCGACCAAAAAAATATCAAGGTTATTTGGTAAAACCACTTAATTTGGATCCTATTTAATGAGTTTGATTATTTTCGAAAATAACATATTTAAATATCAATTTTTACATCAAGAATGTGTAGCTCGGTGGGTAACAACCTCACTTATGACTTTCGAGACACACTAAAAGTTAAAATTCCTAAAAAAAAAAAAAAAAAAAAATCAAATTTTACATTTACAAAGTTAAATTTCAAAGTGAAACCAAATTTTTTGTCACTTGAATAATGAATTATAAAAATTTAAAGAGTTTTAATTTTATAAATTTGGATGTTAAAGTAGAACTTAATTTTATTTATGGAATGAGGATAAAACTTTTGAAAAAATAAATTTGAGGTATATATACAAATTTAGTCCCTTAATTATTAATTTCTGTTGCCAAATTAATCTTTTGAAAGTATTTTTAGTTTTTAAAATTTCTTAATAATTTTTCTATTGACAATTTTTTCCTTATAAATTATGCCATAGTTATCCATTAAAAATAATAAAAATAATGAACCAAGCAGATGGAGATGGAGGCAGATGGAGGCAGAATTGATGGTAAACTAATACAACTTAATATTAATTAAGTATAGTATTAAGTATGATTATTCTTTACAATTAGATATAACTTAATTAGTAACAGTTTTATATATATAAATATATAAATAATTATGAATTAATATATATATTTAAACTCATTATATTAAGATAAATATTCGTAACTCACTAGTAAAAGATATTATTATAATTGATAATGATTTCATATATAAGTATATAAATAGTCCGGAGTTCAAGAATTTTTTTAAAAAAAATAAAAATAAAAATTGAAGTATTTTTGTCTCTACGTACTGTGTCTCGAACTTATGACTTTCAAAAGTCATAAGTGAATCGACTACCAATTAAGTTAATTAACCAAGTAATTGACCTTGAGTGCTGCGAGAATCATAGTTGCGACACCAGCTTGCGGGTTCGTGTCATGACATCCTAAACTAATCTATCTTCCATATCCTTGCCATTCTTGTTCCTTCAATGAAAAATTCACTGATCTTTATATCATCGCATCCTCAAAATAGCATCCTTGATTTTTCAAGTTTGCCACCATCTAAATGAAGCAGCCATTTATCATCCCATAACCCAATTTTTCTGCCATTTCCCACTTTCCATTGTAGGCCATTCTCTAGTAAATTTCTACCATGCACTAACACTTTGCCAAACAAAAGAATCAGATTTCTACCTTCTTGAAATCAGATTTAAACAACTAGGAATCACATATTTAAAATTGATTTGAATGAAATCAACATGATTATATGAAGAAGAACATTGCTAAGAACAAGGAAAAAATAAGAACTCCTTTAAATAACAATGACTTAAACGACAATAACTCCTAGCTAAATAATCATGACACATAATCCAAATAGAGAAAAATTAAAATACATAGTAGCATCAAGCTAAAGCTACAAATAAAAAGTTTCAATACATTCTCAAATTGTCCATCCAAAGTCGTCCAACTAAGCTAAGTATTAAATGATCTTACTTATCTAAAGATCAAGTATCAAATAAGGTACCCATCACATTTTAATTTTTCTCACTAAGGAATATAAAAATACCATCTCAAGATGGAACAAAAAAAAAAATGTAGATGAAGTTAATAATTCATTTTCCACAATCAAGCATATATTTAAGAATCATTTGAATGAAATAGACATGATCATATGTATAAAAACCTTACTAATCATAATAATAATAACAATTAGCTCTTTTAAATCACAACAAATAACCAATCACTAAAAGAACAAAATACAAAACTCTGCAAAAGGAAAAAGGAGAACCTTGAAAGGAAATTGCACAAGCCAAAAATAACAAAAATCAAATGTAACTATACCCAAGTATTCTCAACTTTTTTATCGGGAGAATTTCTTCTGCTTCTTTGAGTATTTTCCATTGAAGTAGACCTCAGCACGATTTGGCTTCCTCTTTAACTCTTTTTCCTGTTCATATATTTAATAAAAAATCATATAAAGATTAAATTATGTTACTTGAGAGAATATTTTGTAAGGGAACAAAACTAAAAACTAGTAAAAAGTATATATATTGTAAAATTGGTATATATAGTGTTGCATTAGTAATTATGATGGTGCATTTAATAACACATTTTCAAAATTAAACATATTTGATATATATAATATTGTGGCAAAATATATATATCTTTTATATATATAACATTATATATTTTTAATAGCTTGATATTTTTGTTATCTTTTAAATTTTATTGTTCTCTCTTTCTTTTTCTTTTTTTAACTTTTTCATTTTATTTTATTACTATTTTTCATACTTATCTTATCTTATCTTTTATTTTATCTTATTTAAGTTTTAATATTTATGTTTATCAAAAAAAAAGTTTTAATATTGTATGAGTTGTTAAAGTAAGTCATTTCTTCCCCTATATTTACGTAATATCTAGAATTTTTTTTTTTGTTCAAATAGTTCTAAATATTGTGATAATCTAAATTGTTATTAGAATTTTAATTGATTATTCTTATTTTAGTATATATATAAGTTGAAAAATTTTATAAAATAATTGTTCAACTTTTTGAATTATTTTGTCATCTGGCTCATAATTCCAAAAGTTTATCATAAGTGGGCATTTTCGAAATCAGTGATTTTTTTGAAAATTAATTTAGTTAATATGTAATTGATTGATGAATTTTTGGATATATTATTTAAGGGACTTTATGTATTAAAGTGGTCAAAATAAGATAGCATATATTTTATGTCAAAATTTATACTTGTCTATTTCATTCTTTTAAAATTATTTTTACATAGATATCATAAAACTTGACTGTAGATAATATATGATATAATTGTCTACTGTTTTGATTTATCACAGTATAAATTTCTACTCCAATAACGACAGAAGATAAAAATAATATAATCCGATAAATGATAAGATGAATTTAAAAAGATGTTTTTACTGGTAGTTTGTATGAAAAAAAAAAATTCTTTTGCTTTATCTACCTTTCTAGATTATTAGTAGGGTTTTGTGCAATTTATACGTGATTGCTACAGTCTAACTCTACAAAACCAAAATTCCCTCATAATTATCTACCGGGATTATTTGTAGTTTGTCTTTGATTGCTATATGGAAACTATACAATTCTTGTTCAAATGAATATTGCAGAATAAAAAAAAAAAAGACACATTAAACCAAAAAGAGTTGATTAATGTCTTACCCGGATATTTCACCCAAAGTTCACCAACGAAGCGATAATTTCAGTGTTTAATCCGAAATAAAATCTTTTAAAAAATAAATGAATATTGGAGAATAAACAGAAGACACATTAAAACAAAAAGAATTGATTGATACCTTACCTGGAAATTTCACCCAAAGTTCATCAATGAAGTAATCTCAACGTTTAATCTCAAACAAACATAAAGAATACAATCCTATGAAATTCACAAATGAATTCTAAAAAAAAAAAAAAAAAAAAAATTACCAGAAAGATTGTGGGGGAATCACATAACTTCGTTGTAATTATTCCCGCTTGACTTAGTTTCCATAAAGATAGGGTTTTTGGAAGAAGTGGGTTTTTTTTAAGAAAGATTCAATATTTAATTTTTTGGAAATTATTAATAATAAATTATTTTTTTGAGGAAATAATACATTAATTGATAATTGAAAATTTTAAATTCTTTTAATAACAAAATTAATTAGTTAATTATTTTCTAAAAGTATTTATTTATTATATATAAATATGAATTTTATATCTATTAAAAACATTTAATATATCTAAATATAATAATTTATTGATTAATATATATATATATATATATACTAGGTGATTTTTCAAATATATATATATATATATACTAGGTCTTTTTAGATAAGAAAAAAATTTTAGTCTAAAAAATAAAATTTTCAATGAAAAATAATATATATTTTAGTTTTATAAAATTCAGATTTTATTCTTTAATAGTATTTGATGTTGTTTATTTTTTTTTTTTTTTATCTTCTTTAAACTATTTAAAATTTAATTAATTTTTATGACAAGATTAAATAGTAATCTTATATAAATAAATCAATATTTATTAAAATGTTAGACCTTAATAATAAATAAATATAAAAAAATGTATTAAAATTATTAAAGATTTATATCCAATCTATACAATTGAATTATAAACTAGCTCCTTTGAGACCCTGAAAAAAATGGAAAAATTCCTTTTCTTAGGAACACATAAAAGATTCTTCACTACAAAAAGGATAATGGTAACCCCAAACTATTTCATTTATAAATTTCATAGTAATGTAATAGAAATACATGTCCTACAGAGACAGAATTTGTAACTTGCTATCCTTTTGCCTTGGACCTCCGTACAAATGATGATTCATTCGCATCAGCATGAGAGTCCAACTACATTACATTGACAGAGTCCGTGTTGTATATTTGAAAGAGGGGCGACCTGTATGGAATTATCTAATTTTTTATTTTTCATTTGTGATAAATTATTAATTTAAAATTTTTAAATATTAAAAATACTATATATAAATAAATTGATAAATTTTATCATGTATATAATTGTATTTATCAAATTATTAGATATGTATATAATAAAAAATTATAATTTTATTATGTAACATAATATTTTAAAGTAAACGGGTAAATAATTATTCAAATTACTCATTATTAATTTATATTTCACTCATTAAACATATTAAAAAAAACTAATTTCAAATTTAATAAGTTTTTATGTACTATTATTTAATAGTATAACATTAATATATATATATATATATATATATATATATATATATATATAAAGGCATAAAATAAGAAATATAAAAAATTTAGAAATTTATAAACATAAATAATTGGACAAATACATAAAATCTAAAACGGATACATGATTGTCTTTGAATATATAATTTTAAAAAAGTGTATACAAATCATATTAGAAAAAAAAATTAAAATAAGATTATTGCTTTAAATAATAGAGTTGTATAAAAAGAGATAAAATATTTTAAAGAAAATTAAAAAGTTAAATTTTAAAACAATTATGAAATATGTAAAGAAAATTGAATGTTAAATAGAAAATGGTAAAATATAGAAAAGATAAAAAATTAATGAATTGAAAAAAAATAAAAAATACAATTAATTTCATATAAAAAAATAAATTTTAAAAAATATGGATACCAAGATGAAAAGTTAAAATACATAAATAAATAAATGAATTTAAAAAACCAAACAAAAGAGTTACAATTAAAACGTTATACAAAAAATAAATATAAGAAGATAAAAATATAAAAAATAAAATAAAAGATAATAAAATCTAAAAATTTGAAAAAAAAATAAAAAATCATGTCATTACAAAACTTATAATATTATATATATATATATATAGATAAAATTACATAAAGGATAGATATAAAAAAATAAAGATGAAGGGAAAAAGTAAAACAAAAAAAAAATTAAAAAGTTACAAAAATGGAAAAAGTCATTAAATATAAGATAAGCATAAAAAATTAATATAAATTAAAATTAATAAAGAGAAACGGGAATTATCACTTTGTTTTTTTTTTTTTTTTTTTTTTTTTTTTTTTTGGTAAAATATCACTTGTTATTTTTATATGTTTATAAATTTGAAAGTTAATCTCTTTTAAAATATTTATTTTTATATATAAGATATAATACATATATATGCATAACATATATAGCTATATAATATAATGGGATTCCCTCTGTACAGTTGTACATGGTTTTTGGTATATATCATACATGATCCCTTTTTCACTGAAAAAAAAAAAAATATAATGGGATATAGTACAACAATTTATAATAAATATTTTAAGTTAAATAAATTCACATTAACTTTTTCCTCTCTATTTTAAATAAAATATGTTGTGTTTTTGTG
This sequence comes from Cynanchum wilfordii, assembly GCA_025388415.1. NCBI lineage: Eukaryota > Viridiplantae > Streptophyta > Magnoliopsida > Gentianales > Apocynaceae > Cynanchum > Cynanchum wilfordii. The sequence continues at coordinate 6,615 of JAHSUH010003334.1, forward strand.
TACAAAAATATGATACATAATGTTCTATTATATTATCTTGTACATTAATAAAAAAAAATTATGTACTTTATGGTTTTAAAAAAATTTATATTAAATTAGTTATATTTGTTAAATCAATATTAATAGCAACTTTAGTTCAAATATAATTCATAAATACATTGAAAAATATTTTATAAATTAAAAATTGTTTTCTAAATTTTTTATTTTAATATAGTTATAATTATAGAGCTATATTTATACAAACTAGGTTACTAAGATTGAATAATTAATAGATTTTTTTTTAAAAAAAAAAATGAATAAAAAATTTAATGACATATGATTAAAATCTATTATATCCTAAATATATTTTGTCAGTTATTTTTAAAACTGTCCCATCATTTACAAAGATTGCCCAACAAATATTAAAAAAAATAATAATATATATTTAAACTAATAAAACTATTTATAGAATAATAACTAATAAATAGTTCAGATGTAAAATATAAAAAATATATATTTTTTTTTTATTTAAAAAAAATAATAATATATATTTAAACTAATAAAACTATTTATAGAATAATAACTAATAAATAGTTCAGATGTAAAATATAAAAAATATATATATATTTTTTATTTAATAAACAATTTTAGAGTTTTGAAACTCTAGAAAAAATTTACAATTTTAATACTTTTATGTTACTAGGAAAGCTAGAAATAAGAATAAATTAATTTTAAAAATTTAGATGGCTTAATTATATCAAGATAATATAGAGACGTCATTAGTTAATCTAATTTTGAGATCAAATAGAATAATATGTTAATCTTATTCCGACTAGGCAGTATCACTTGTATTTTTTGTCTCAAAAAATTTAGCTCAAATAAATCCAACCAATTACAATGATATATCCATATTCTTGAATAGTAGAGACAAATTAGCATAGATACGACATCGTTAGACTCGCATTTCTCACTAACATTTTTCCAACCATAGATATGAAAAATAGTTTGTCTCTATCATGTCTTTAATATTAAAAATAAAAGAAAACAAATTTTGTTAGACTTCATTTAGTCACCATTATTTGAGACAATATTTTTTTAATAGCTAGGTTGACTCTATATAGGAGTTGTGATTGAGACACCAATGCATTTGTCTCCATTTTGCATTCAACTAGAGACGTCGTATAGACAAATTAGCATAGAGACAAAATCTAAAACTCACATTTGTCTCTATAATTTTTCAAACTATATAGACAAAAAATAGTTTGTCGCTATCATGTCTCTAATATTAAAAATAAAAGAAGACAAATTTTATTAGACTCCATTTAGTAACCATTATTTGAGACAATGTTTTTTTAAAAGTTAGTTTGTCTCTATATAGAGTTGCGATCGAGACAACAAGGGATTTGTCTCCATTTTGTATTCAATTAGAGCCGTTGTAAAGACAAATTAGTATAGAGACGATATCGTTAGACTCGCATTTGTCTCTAACATTTTTCCAATCATAGAGACGAAAAATAGTTTGTCTCTATAATATCTCTAATATTAAAAATAAAAGAAGACAAATTTTATTGGACTCCATTTAGTCACAATTATTTGAGACAATTTTTGTTTTAATAGCTATGTTGACTAGAGTTGAGATTGAGACAATAGTGGATTTGTCTCCATTTTGTATTCAACCAGAGACGTTGTAGAGACAAATTAGCATAGAGACGATATCGTTAGACTCGCATTTGTTTCTAAAATCTTTCCAATCATAGAGACGGAAAATAGTTTATCTCTATAATGTCTCTAATATTAAAAATAAAAGAAGACAAATTTTATTAGACTCTATTTAGTCACGATTATTTGAGACAATTTTTTTTAATAGCTATGTTGACTCTACATAGAGTTGATATTGAGACAATAGTGGATTTATCTCCATTTTGTATTCAACTAGAGACGTTGTAGAGACAAATAATTTAGAGACGAGGTATTTGGACTCTAAATAAACTCTAATATTGTTCAAAATTTCATAAATTTTTAACCTGTCTCAAATATGTCTCCTATTTGTCTCTATTCGGAGACAAATGATGAGTGACTCAAATGTTTTGTCTCTAAAACAATGTTCTCCCTTAGTGTCAGTATATTTCATTATCCGGTACTTCACTTCTCTTTAATTTACCTTACTCAAAAATACGAAATTAACGATAAAAACTAATTAGATCAAATTTTTATTCGAGTTAATCATTATTACATCTTTGATGATTCATTATATAAAATTAACAAGTGTTATTATAAATTATATGTGTCATTCTTATGAATATTTAAAATTCTAACTCATTAGATGACTTATGAGGAAGGTAAGTAACTTCTATCTATATATACAATATTTTCTTAAGCAATTTTCTTATTATGTTTTAGTTACTATTTTAATTCAATCGTTTATTCTTAACTAATGTTAAGTATGTGAGGGTAAAAGGAGACATCACACCCGCCTTACCTTTATTTTGCATGTTATTGAAGAGAGTTTTTGATCAAAATGGTCTCGCTTTTTTAAAAAGAATTGAACTAACTTTTAAAACGAGTATGTATAGCATACGCGATATAGAAATGAAAATGTGTATTATATAAATGACATAGATAGATACTTATAATGCGTATAGAATATGTGATATAGATCTTTATCACATAATACAAGTTATAGATATCTATCTATATCACATCCTCAAGTTTTAATTAATTATTATATTAATCCCCACCCACATCCAGTCGTTCTTATTGAGTAGCTCAATAACATCAAATTTACTAGTTGGGTGGCGTTTGAGACAAAGATAGACCTCTGGCACAGATAGGTTTAAGATGAGAAATGAGAATGAGTAAGAGAGTCGTGCATTCAAGAATTTTAAGATGAGAAACGAGAAAGAGGAAGAAAGAACATTTTTTTTTTCTTTTGTTAATTTTTTTTTCCTAATATCACATTCACAAGACGCGATATAGATATCTATATTGCAAACCCTATACGCGAGGTAATTATTTATTAATATTGAATATCTCATACACTTTGCCATTTCTATATTGCATATAACATACAAGATAAGATTATTTTTACACTTATTTTAAAAGTTAGACTATTGACCAAGTCTTATTGAAAAAAGAAAACCCTTTTTGAGAAAAAGCTCTATTGAAGATCAATACCCAACTTCTCTCAATTATATCATTAAATCTTTAAAATTAATCAATAGCAGAGATAACTCGAAGAGTTTTCTACGTATAGAAATGCCACAAGGACATCTTCTAAGTGCATCTTCTTCTTGCCAAGTCCCTCTTCAAATTAACTTTCTATTCATCTACTATTTATATTTTTCTATTGGTACCAACTTTTTCCTAATTTAATTTGATTCAAGTTTTTTCCTATTATACATTATGTCTCATGTTTGTTAAACTCATGCAAAAAGTGTTTATCAAGCTCAAAATTATGCCATGCCAATTCTACAAGAAGCCTCCCATCATAATCAGCCTCATAAGAGTAAAAAAGATCATAGGCATCTCATGCCCCAAGTGCTACATCACGAAGGCCGGTGACAGAGAGATTAAGACCTCGTGAAATTGATCCGTGAGATCACTTAAATGATAACCAGTGACAATCATGCTCGATTCTAAGATCGGATATGAGAAGTGTAAACATCAAATGAAAGAAATATTGAAAAAGCTTCATTAAGAAAGAGAAATGATGAAAGAGTGGGATATTAAGTAAAAAATTGGGAATTGAAGGACATTTCTTACCTCTACAACAACTCTAGTTGGAGGCTAAGTTCCTAGAAAAGTTCAATTTTTTAAGAATGACATTACCATGCCTAGCAAAACTTGTCTAAAAGATACTACACCACATGTGTACTCAACAAAAGATTCATGCCAATTCATATCATTTCTAGGGTTATACTCAAGACAAGAGGTGATCCGACTAATGTCAAACAAGAGACAGATAAATCATCACTCTCTTATCCTGAACGCTTCAAAAAAGCACATGTTGAAATTGAGGGTATTAGGAAAAAAAATGCTATTTTAACTTGCTTTGAAGGAGGATTTCGATCTAAATATTTGTTTAGAGAGCTACACTTGAGAAAGCTAGGGACTCTTTGGTGAAATGTTTAATGTAGTAAGAAAAGTGGCTCATGCATGGAGAAGGAACAAGTAGAACTAAATTTGACAACAATGACAAAAGAAGAGATTTGGGCAGGAATGATAAATTCTAATAAAAAAAAAAGTCAAATTTGGGATACAATAAAACTATTATTGATCAGGCCATACTTCCTATAAAAAGGAGTCTACTAATTCATATTCGGTTCGAGTTGCACCCACAAAGTCTAATTATTACTCGGGAAAATGCCTCATCTTAACTCTTGAATGACACTCACAACAAGTGTCAAACCCTCGACTTTATGTAGCATTCACAATGCGCTTTTCCATTGTGTCAAGCCAAAGCTTTTACCCAACTTTCCTGAATTATATCGTTAAATATTCAAATATCAATGAGAGTTTTCTACATATAGAAATAACACAAGACATCTTCTACATCTTTTTGCTACCATTTCCTTGTTTACATACATGAGAGAGTATGTTCATTTTTTCATGTAGAAGTAGCAATAAA
>JAHSUH010003336.1:0-10699 GCA_025388415.1 Cynanchum wilfordii
AATAGATTAGCAAATATTTTGGAGATATTTATAAAAATTTGAGTATCAAAATAACTTTCAAAATACAATCAAAACTTTCTCACAATTACACTTTTCTTTTATGAGTTCAAGCAAGTAGTCATTTGTTGATTTTTATCGATATCGATCTTAGATGTTTATCCCGTTATAAAAGCTAGAACTTATAACAGTGAAACTTTTTTCACCATTCTCAATAGGTTCGGAACTTATAAATTTTGGAACTTATTTTCCCAACTCATTTATAACTACCAAAACTTTTCTTTTATTTCCTTATTGGGGAAGCCCTTTAAATAAATTAAACAAAAACAAAAATATCTTAAAAATAATTTTTTTTTTTTTTGATACATGGGGAGTGGGCAGTGGGTGTCGAACCCCGAAAGGGTGGCCTTCTGTCACTCCACCACACAACCATCGACATCTTAAAAATAAACTTGATATTAAAATAATAATAACAATAAAAAATCAGAGAAATTAAAATCTTTTGATTTGTTTTTGTAAAACAATGTGCTGATTGTGTTATTTGAAGACTTTCTTAAAGCTTACTTTGTCTTTTTATAATTATTGATATTTATGTATGACATTCTTATATAAACATTTATTATTATTCCTTCTTCGTATTTGTATTTAATTTTTAATGAGACAAAAGCAATATGAAACTGAGAAGAAAAGAGGGGAAAAAAATAAATAAACGCTTGGATTTGCCTACGTAGTTTCGTTTCTCCTTCTTCTCACTTTCATATTATTATTATTATTTTTTTCTTTTTAATAACATAGTTACTGTTTTTTTATTTAAAAAATAATGTAAATTGTTAATTTTTAATTTAATTTATTTTTACAAGAACAGTAAAAAATAATTTTACTTTTTTTTAATACAAAATTCTTATTCTAAATTAATTTGTTTAAACTCTGATTGATATCTTTACCAATTCACCTACAAAGTAATGGTTTAAAAATTGAATTAGTTGTAAAAAGTATTTAAATATATATATATAAAATGTAAAAAATGGTTGGATCTTTTGGGAAACTCTGATAATATCTAATATCTAATTATAATATATATATATATATATATAGGAAGTTAAAAGTAAATAATATATAATTATAAAAATAAAAATATGAAAATATAAAGTAGAGAGAGATGAAAGTCGGATAACTTATTTTATAATAGTAATTAAACGAGAAAAATTAAGTAATTAAGAGGCTATTAAATGATTTGGTTTTCTAAGTCTCCTAATACATCAACCAAAACAATAACTATTTATCCTTTTAAGGTTTATATCTCTAATATATATGTATATATATATATATATATATATAAAATATAGGCCTAATACCTTTCAAGAACAATATTTTATTTTGAAGATATAATATATAATATGTGAGTTATAAAAATTTTGTTATAATGGGAATGTATAAATTCAAATTTATTATTTAAATCAAATAATAATTTTTTTTTCAGAAGATATATAATATTAGTAAATAAGAAAGACCTTATAGATAAGAAAATTTTAATGTATATTTTGAAAAAAAAAATGTATAAATAAATAAAAGATTTAAATATATTTAATTCTTATCTACTACCTAAAAGAAAACACTTGTATAATCTCCCATAAACTTTATAATGACTAATAATTAAATAAATTCATTGAAGACAACCTTAAATTGAGACATATAAAACTTATAAGTCAAACTAAAATACTTCTATGATCTTCAATTTTTTTTTTTTTTTTTTTACACAATCTTTTTCTAGTTTTACTGTGCCACCACATACTTAGATTAGATAACAGATTAACAAATTTTTGTAATCAGCTTATATAATAATCACAAAAATTATCCACCATGATCTTTCACAATTAGTTGACATACTTGTACTTCAAGAGAAGCAAAAAGGAACCATAAGCATTACAATAATAAATCTTTAATCAAATAAAAGGTCACATATTCATCAAATAATTAAAACAAATAAAAACATAATCAACCAATCATAACTTATTTAAAAAATTATATTAGTTGGGGGAGTATTTAATTATACATAAAAAAATTTTATACCCAATGTGAACAATAAAATTTTTCTTTTCGATTATTATCATCTGTAAAATAAATAATCAAAAATATAAATGTCACAAGATAATACATATTTTGATATTGGGCTCGAATCTTTATATTTTTCCGCCGATTCTTTTCGTCGTGGATCCGAGGGCATTTTGGGCTTGTCTCGATCCAATGGATTTTGATTTCTTCCGAAGGGCGTTTTGGTTGGATCTCGGAATGGATTTGAACATCGAGGGCCTTTGGGCTTGATCTCGATCCATCTGTATTTGATTTGATTTTTGACTTCTCGTGAGCCTCCGGGCTTGATCTCGAAGGGAGGGAGGATGCGCCAGAAACTATGGACGATCCCCTAAGGGAATCGTCGGAGTTTCTTTTCTTCTCTGCCACCACTGATTTTACCTCCGATTTCCACCTCTTTTTTATAGATGAAGAGAGTGACAACCAATGGCTATTACTTTGCCATGTGTCACTCATCACAGGAGCAAAATCTTTCAATATCTTCAATATATATTTAAATATATAATTAAATTTAATTAAATATATAAATAAAATTTTAGTGTATACAAATTGCCCTCTGAAACTTGTTCAGGGTTAATTTGAAGAATTATTACGTGGACAAGGTTCAAAGTATCTCATAAATATCAAATCGTATTTGAGTCTATCTTGAATATGACTCGCAGATAAATACGATTCAAATTTGAATTTAAGGGATAAATATAATATTTTTTTTTAAACAAAATCGAATTGAGTCAATTTGACTCGTAGATAAATACGATTTTCATTTTGACTTTTTTTTTTTTTTTTTTTTTTTTTTTTTATTTCCCCCTTTTTTTTTCATTCATTTTTTTTTTGTCAAGCTTTTTTTTTTCTTTATTTTTTGATTTTTTTTTTCAAGACTGAACTTAGAATTTTATGTTCTAAGCCTCCTACGTATCTCTTACCTTTTAGGAATCAAGTCTAACGTATTTCAAGTATCATAGATAGTTTATACTCGTATCAAGGAGTCTTCTTTGATATATAGACATTTTATATTCGTGTCAATGAGTCTTTTTTATATTGTAGACAGTTTGCATTCGTGTCAAAGAGTCTTTTTTATATGTAGACAGTTTACACTCGTGTCAAAGAGTCTTTGTATCAATATGGACATTTTTCACTCGTGTCAAGGAGTTTTTGACAAGGTCGCAATACTAATGTTGATCTGCCCCCTTGAGTTTGAAGGTTGATTCGCTAGTCTCTTTTTTTGTCGGATCTGCAAACACATTCCTTCTGTTCCATGATATTTGACGGAAAAGGGATGGCCGGTAAAGATTGTCCCACTGGGCGTGCCAAATTTGTGAACAATAAAATTTTTCATTTTCGATTATTATCATCTGTAAAATAAATAATCAAAAATATAAATGTCACAAGATAATATATATTTTGATATTGGGCTCGAATCTTTATATTTCTCCGCAGATTCTTTTCGTTGTGGATCTAAGGGCATTTTGGGCTTGTCTCGATCCAATGGATTTTGATTTCTTCCGAGGGGCGTTTTGGGCTGGATCTCGGAATGGATTTGAACATCGAGGGCCTTTGGGCTTGATCTCGATCCATCTGTATTTGATTTGATTTTTGACTTCTCGTGAGCCTCCGGGCTTGATCTCGAAGGGAGGGAGGATGCGCCAGAAACTATGGACGATCCCCGAAGGGAATCGTCGGAGTTTCTTTTCTTCTCTGCCACCACCGATTTTACCTCCGATTTCCACATCTTTTTATGGATGAAGAGAGTGACAATCAATGACTATTACTTTGTCATGTGTCACTCATCACAGGAGCAAAATCTTTCAATATCTTCAATATATATTTAAATATATAATTAAATTTAATTAAATATATAAATAAAATTTTAGTGTCTACAAATTGCCCCCTGAAACTTGTTCAGGGTTAATATGAAGAATTATTACGTGGACAAGTTTCAAAGTATCTCATAAATATCAAATCGTATTTGAGTCTATCTTGAATATGACTCGCAGATAAATACGATTCAAATTTGAATTTAAGGGATAAATATAATATTTTTTTTTTTTAAACAAAATCGAATTGAGTCAATTTGACTCGTAGATAAATACGATTTTCTTTTTGACTTTTTTTTTTTTTTTTTTTTTTTTTTTTTTTTTCTTCTTTTTTTTTTTTTTCCCCCCCCCCTCTCCTTTTTTTTTTTGCCCCTTTTTTTTTTTTTTTTTTTTCTTTTTTTTTCAAGACTGAACTTAGAATTTTATGTTCTAAGCTTCCTACGTATCTCTTACCTTTTAGGAATCAAGTCTAACGTAGTTCAATATCATAGATAGTTTATACTCGTATCAAAGAGTCTTCTTTGATATATAGACATTTTATACTCGTGTTAATGAGTCTTTTTTATATTGTAGACAGTTTGCATTCGTGTCAAGGAGTCTTTTTTATATGTAGACAGTTTACACTCGTGTCAAAGAGTCTTTGTATCAATATGGACATTTTTCACTCGTGTCAAGGAGTTTTTGACAAGGTCGCAATACCAATGTTGATCTGCCCCCTTGAGTTTGAAGGTTGATTCGCTAGTCTCTTTTTTTGTCGGATCTGCAAACACATTCCTTCTGTTCCATGATATTTGACGGAAAATGGATGGCCGGTAAAAATTGTCCCACTGAGCGTGCCAAATTTGTGAACAATAAAATTTTTCATTTTCGATTATTATCATCTGTAAAATAAATAATCAAAAATATAAATGTCACAAGATAATATATATTTTGATATTGGGATCGAATCTTTATATTTCTCCGCTGATTCTTTTCGTCGTGGATCTAAGGGCATTTTGGGCTTGTTTCGATCCAATGGATTTTGATTTCTTCCGAGGGGCGTTTTGGGCTGGATCTCGGAATGGATTTGAACATCGAGGGCCTTTGGGCTTGATCTCGATCCATCTGTATTTGATTTGATTTTTGACTTCTCGTGAGCCTCCGGGCTTGATCTCGAAGGGAGGGAGGATGCGCCAGAAACTATGGACGATCCCCGAAGGGAATCGTCGGAGTTTCTTTTCTTCTCTGCCACCACTGATTTTACCTCCGATTTCCACCTCTTTTTATAGATGAAGAGAGTGACTACCAATGACTATTACTTTGCAATGTGTCACTCATCACAGGAGCAAAATCTTTCAATATCTTCAATATATATTTAAATATATAATTAAATTTAATTAAATATATAAATAAAATTTCAGTGTCTACACCTAACTCAAATAAAATGTATGTATATATAAATAGAATTTCATATTTTTTTTAAAAAATTATCTACTTTAATTAAAAAAATGATTAAATATTTAAATAAAAATTACAACATAAAATGATAATAATTAATTAAAAATTTTAAAAAAATTTAGAATAAGTACTAATAAAACTATGAATTTTAAATTTAATTATGTTGTTTATCTTTTAATCTATATATATTCAGAGAGATAAATATAAAATAAAAGTAAATTCTCCAGTTTATTTTTATTAAAAGAAAAATACAAATTGAGATAAACAAAAAGAAAAATAAAAAGTCAAATTATTTAAAATAATAATAATAATAATAAAAAGTCCTTATAAGATTATTTTAAAAAATTAATAAAATGAAAGTGAAAAGTTATAAAAATATATATATTAAAAAGTCAAGAAAAAAATTAAAAAATAATTAAACATAGAATGAGAAAAAAAAAATCAAAGAAGTTTAAATAAATTGTCTGATTATTTAAATAAATAAATAAGAAAATAATAACAAAGTCTTAAAGTTTAATAAAAGTAAAATGATGTGTTATCAGAATTTTGAAATTTTATATATATATATATATAAGATATATTGATTTATTATTTTCCAAAGGAAGAGATCATATAAATATATATATATATATTATTATTTTTTTCTGAGGAAGGGATCATATATATATATATATATATATATATATATCGATTTCTTTTTTGTTTTTTTCAAAAGAAAGAGATCATATTTATATGTATTGATGTTTTTTCCCAAAGGAAGTGATTATATATATATATATTGATTTATTTTTTCCAAAGGAAGGGAAACCAAGTATTAGGTATCTCAATTTTAAAAATAAAATTATATTAAATATTCTTAATTATTATTATTTACTTTTTTTTATTAAAAATAAAAAATAAATATTACTGCTACTACTATTAAAACAATATTGGATGAGAAGATATTGTAAATGAAAAGTTCTCAAAATTAAAAAATAACCAAAAAAATATATATACATATTTTTTCTGAGTTAATGTTTTTTTAAAAAAAAATTTAAAATGAACCCACTATTTTTTATTTAATTTATTAAATCAGGAATAATATATTATTATTATTTAGAATTTTTTTGTGTCTTGGTAATTGGGTTGCTACTAAATCGGAAGTGAACCGTGTCATAAGCTCGGATATAGAAAACCAAATTCATTCCACTTGGATCAACATGTGTGTTATTTATATTATTTATTGATATTTTTTTAATACTCATTTCAAAAAAAAAAATAATAATAAATTGTAAAAGGTGAGTTCTTGTTTCAAAAGGGCTGTAAGAGAAAACAACACTTTGAAATACTGAATAGATTTTCCAGCTTATGAGCTTTACTTGTTTTCTGTTTTTTTTATGCTGTTTAGAAATTTTTGTTCTTGAACTTGTGATTATTTCTTATTGGTAGGCTGCATTTGTGTATTTGGAAGCTACGTGTTCACTGTATTTATATTACAGTGAGTTATAGTTCTTGTCATTGTCTGATTCAATTCCTCTAAATAAAATTAATGATTTGGGATTTATAGTTCATGATGATTATGTTATGTCAAACAGAAATGTCCAATTAGTGGGAGGAAGGAAGTTGGCATTTCACTTGGGATTTGGAAGGAGTCTTGGGGGTGTTTTTACTGAAGTTGGAGTTCAAACACAGTTGGAGTTCTTCCACTGGTGCTCGCTGCCCGCAATACCATGATGAGATTCTCAACCTTGTTGCTTCCCATGCGTTCTGTTGGTGTAGTCATTGATTCTGCTACTTTTAAACTCATCATTGATTCTTTTTATTCAATCTGGAAAGTATGATTTGGCATTAGATCATCTGGAATTAAACTACATATTCAAATTAATGAAATTTATAAAAAAAGCCAAAGATTGTAAAAAAAGCAACTGAGAGTAATGTTGATAAGGTAAATTCACGAAACTCCTTAACTGGAGAGGAGAGAGGTCTCTCAAAATGAGGGAATTCTGCACATAGCAAAGCTTGGAAGATAAAAATGGCGGATAATGGATCGGAGTCTCATGACCTATCACAGCAAAGAAGCATGGTTAGTGCAAAGAGTCACTGTAAGACCTTTTTTTTATCCTAAGCTACAATTAAACTTTATACACACCATTTAGATCAAATTTAAAATAATAACTTTCAATACCCAATAGTTTAAAAATAAATAAATAAAAAATGATACCTTGATATATATGGCTAGACTTCCACAATTCTTACACCTTTTACCCATAAGTCTGTACCCGCCGCATTCCTCAAGGAAAATTCCAATTCTTCGTTAATTTGTTGGGGTTCTCTCATAATGAATTTTCCAATGGAGATTTCAGTCCATATTCCTTTTGGTAATTGGTTCTCCAGAATTTTTGTACGCTTCTGTAGCTTGCTTTCTCCAGGTATCTTCAGTTCAATTTCAACTGGATCTTCCCACACGCTTGCATATTCATCTAACTGTATCATTAGCATAATCTCATATTCGATTCTTATCTGAATCTTTTCTGTCTTAAACTTTCCAACAATCTTCTTACTTCTTGATAAGAATACAGTATTGACAAAACTTTGACTACATAGAATTGAAATGGGTCGATGTTAAACTACTATATTTATATATAATGCAACATACTCACGTGTGTATATATATATATATATATATTATTTTTACCTTGAACCGATTGGTAATAAAAGCCACCGAATATTCTGAGGTAGATCAGAATTGAAAAAAATATCTTTTATAGATATGATGAAGCAATTCTTCTCCGAGTGAATTTCAGGGGAAGATATCTGAAATCAGTTTGAGACACGCAAATAATATTTAGAAACTATGAAAAGACAATATGTGAAATAAATTAAATTATATATAATTATACAACAAATATTATATAAATAAAAATATAACAATCTAAATAATAGTATGTACCTCTTTTGTGGAAGAAAAATTGCACTATTCAACAATCCTCTTATGCTTGCTTAATTTTTTTTTTTTTAGAAAAAAAAAAAAAAAAAAAACAAAAAACAACAACAACAACAACAATCCACTTACGATTTCCAACTTGGGCAAATGGACGGATCCAAGGGAAAATTTCTCCAACATGGGACAATCTTCAATTTCGATAGCGGCAAGCGATGGAAATTCCAGAGGATGTTTGATTTGAAAAATTGATCCATACAATTTTGGTAGTTTTTTTAGATAAAGATTAAACAATGTAACCTTTTGCGTAAACTCTTCATATGTGGTTTCTCCTTCTTCTTCTTTGATAATCATATGCTCCAACTCTTTACAACCCTTTATATCGAGGTATATCAAGTTTGTAAGAGATTTAAAAGTAAGAGGAGAAAACACTGCTGATATGTTGAGCTTATGCAGATATAAAAACCTCAATCCAGGACAATGAACCTATAATGGAATGGGTAATAATTAGTTTAGTGTTTTTCTATTACTATTATTAATGAATGAAGTGCAACAATATCAATATATTATAAGAAAGGATGCAATCTAGTAGTTAATAAAACATCAATACTTGTTTAAATGTTATTGAGAATGTAGAATTCATCAATTTAGTGTGTATTATGAGTTGATCAATCAATGAGAGAGAGAGAGTAAAGGACTACAATACTAATAAGTTTGTGGAATTATAGAGATTAAGTTGTTCCTTGTTTCAGTGGGAATTAGGTAACAACTAAGGGAATAAGTGATAGAATAAGTGTGTGTATATAACAATATGATTAGGATAAGTGTGTGTATATATAACAATATGATAGAATAAGTGTGTCTATATATATATATATAGAGAGAGAGAGAGAGAGAGAGGAGAGAAACCTGTTTGTTGATGAAAGGTGTTGAATTTGAAATATGATTAGGAAGCTCTTCAACAAATTTCACCATCTTGGGACAATTACTAATTACTAAATTTTCCAGTGAAGGTAATTGTATGGCCTTGTAGCTGAAAGTAAGAATGTTTGGCAAGTTTTCGAGAATTATTTTCTTCGGATATGGGAATAAAACTGTTTCTCCAACAATTTCAACATTCTTTCCAATAACTTGTTCCAACATTGAACAATGTCTTACTTCAAGCTTACTGAGATTTGGAATCCCACAAATAACCGAGGGAGAAAACATGCATTTGAAAGTCCCAATGCCTTCCACTTTCAAAACGTTAACCCCACAAAAATTGAAGTTCATCCCTGCGACCTGAACACCATGTATGCAAGCATGCAATTAAAATTATGTATAAACATTTCAACAATTATTTAATTCTCTTCTCATGTCAATCTGTGACAATTCTTAGAATGGAGAGAGTACCTTATTACTACAATGATTTCCTATGAGGACAAGTAAAAATCTTAAAACTCTTCTATATTGTTTAAAGAAAATGAAACACAAATGGAGAAATAAGAAAATAGGATTAATGTATAAATAATTTGAAAATAAAAGAGAGTTTGAAATGGATAAACTTACTTTTGGGATAAGATATCGCTGATGAACTTCGTTGTTGACACCTTTTGTCATTTTCATGCTTGGCAAGTTATTGAGAGATAATTCGACCAATTGAGGGAGTTCAATTCTATCAATTTCATTACAAAAATGACAGAAGCTTTTTAAATTCTTAAAATATAGATACCTTAATTTAGGTAACTCTATCTTCTCAACCAATTCTCCATCACCCTTCTTGAAAATCTCTTTCATGGTTTCACAATATTGCACATCAAGATCGGAAAGATGCATTAAACTTTGCGCAACGGATAATGAAAACAAGTATGATAAATTGTGACATTCACTTATCTGTATCCTTTGAAGGCTCCTTAGGTAAAGCTGCTCCTTGACTGAGACTTTCCATAAACATACAAGCCCGGACAATCTCTTAAGAAATATGCCTTGTAGTGCCACAAAAGATCTAATTGGTGGTGAAACATTTGAAATCTGTTGCAAACCGAGAGAATCTTGAATGTATAAAGACTCTAACATGGGAAAAATTGCACCCTTTTGTAGGCCCTCATCAAGATATCGGATATTGGTGAACTTAGTTAGTCTTAGTTGTTTCAAGCAACTTAGATTCCCAAAATTTTGGGATAACCCTTTCAAAACATTCATGCAATTAGAGCCTCCAAGATTTAAATATTCAGCGTGACTTGCCATGTCGTAAACCCAGTCTCTCAAGGGATTTACTACTTTTTTACCCAATAGAATAGCTTTCCGGTGTCTTTCACTCTCATGAATTATGCCGCGTTTTGATATAGTTATATCATATTTCTTGCGTTTTGATATAGTTATACCATATTTCTTCACCTTTTCAACCCATAGAGGCTTTTGTATAGGAACAACACTTGAATTTTTTATTTCTATTTTTAAA
>JAHSUH010003342.1:0-84099 GCA_025388415.1 Cynanchum wilfordii
GGGAAGGGGCAATCGTGTGGTGGATTACCACAGCGGTGGGCTTTTTCCTGAAAGGTGGTTCGACCTTGTGGTAGTTTTACACACCTCCACGGAGGTGTTGTACGATCGTTTGGTGAGTAGAGGATACAAAGAGAAAAAACTAACGGAAAACATGGAGGCCGAAATTCAATGCGTTTGTGAGGAAGAGGCCCGAGAGTCCTACAAACCGGAGGTGGTGTTCGTCGTGCGGAACGACACCCTTGAAGAGCTCGCGTCCAACGTTGATGGGATTCACGAATTGGTGGATAAAGTAAAAGCCGCACGTGGTTTGTAAAATAATAATAATAATAATAATATTATTATTATTATTATTATTGGCAATAATGGACAACGTTTAAAAAATAAAAAAATTCGCTTTATCGTGAAAGGGAGGATCCATAAGCAATTTGATTTCGTCCATCACTTTTGATCTATTATAAGTGCCAAAGACGGATCACTCAAGCTATGAGAATAAAGTTGCTAATTGGAGGGCTGGCTCCCAAAAAGGCACCCTCCCCCTCCCCAAAAAAATCATTTTAAAAAAATATTGCTCTATTTTTCCGCCTTCTTAAGTTTTTTTTTTAAAAAATCATTATAGCATATCTTATTGCACTTTTACTATAGAAGTTCACCCAGTGAACCATTATAGACTACTTTTGGGGGGAGGAGGGGTTATCTTACCAAACAAGCATTACACTTCCCCTTTCTTTGTTACTATTATTTATTTCCATTTATACTTTTTTTGCAAAATGCCTCGATCTTCTAAAGATCGTTCATATGCCGTAGGAAAGATGAGCGGCTCGGCGTATCCTTTTCGCGGTGAGTACCGCCTTCAGGACGGGATCAACCACGGTCATGATGGGGCTTTTAAGCACCCCGCGACCTCTCTTGCGTTGAAAATTAGTGGCTCGAATATGCAAATTGAGCACTTTCAGGCCCCCAAAGGCCTGCATTTGAGCTGTCATCTTGGCATTGATAGTAGTACTCCACGTTTGGTGAATTTACCCACGCCGGAAGGAGGTCCCGTTGCCCTTGGAGTGCCTAGCGATGGTCATGATTACCACCTCACCGCGACCGTGGAAGGGAATCAAACTAAACATTTCTGCCGTTTAGTCTTAAAAGGAAATAGAGAAGGGGGCGTTCTATGGCTCCGCGCACCAGAGGCGAATCTGATGAGTACGAAAAATGAAGAAAACAAAAAACGCCTGAGCTTGCCAAGCCCTGTGCACGTAGTGGTGGATGGGAAGGTGCTAAAACCGGTAAAAGGGTTTTTTCGAATTCCCCTTTCGGGCGCCGATTTTAGGCTCGCGATGGACGCTGTGGAGCCGTTTAAAGCGGAAGGTGGGGAGACCCCTCAGCGGTCTGCGGTTTTCCTGCGGGAATACCAAGCGCCCCTCCCAGAAAAGGCCACTTCGCTTTCGTCCAGCTCGTCTGCGAGGCCAAAACCCCCCTCCTGTGCACCGTCTTACGCGGAGGACGCTTTTCGACCTAGCGACTCCCATTCCCCTCCCGCGGAATCGTCTTCTTCGGCTTTTAGGGCCTTTGCTGGGCCATCTTTGACGTTAAACACGACGCCCAACCCGCCTTTTTCCTCCCCCTGCTCTTCCAACTCCAATTGAACTGGAGACGCACGTTTATTTGGCCGATCGTTCGCTCTTTTTCGCGGCCATCGCGCCGAATTATGTCCTTGAGCTCATTGAAGAAGGCGGCGGGGTGGTGTCCGCATCTCACAGGGCGGTTATTCCTCTTTCTAAACGATCCGCGCAGACGGTTAACATAACTATTTCGACCATACAAGGCCAAGTTGTTCTTCGGCAGCGATGTTATGTCCCTCTTAGCGAGGTTAGCCCTATTTCCCTACGCCTGGAGGAGGATCCGATGAGCGGCAGCCTGCTTTTTTCCGCCGGGGAGAACGGCAAGCTAACGTTGCATGGAGGTCCCGCGGACGGGGGGGCCGCCAGTGGGGAAATTAGCGGTGGGGGAGCCCTAATGGGAGGAACTAATCAACTAAACGTCCCACCCAGCGCAGTCCCGGTGCTCGTCCAGGTGGGGCCCCTCAACCCCGATGGCAGCACCCCCGCGGTGAATTTGACAATCGCCCCTCGGCAAAAACCAACAGCGGCACCTCCATCATCACCTCCTCCTTTCCCGTCATCGTCGTTAACGCCCGCTCTTCGACAGGAGGCACAATCACCACCGCTGTCCTCCTTTTCTTCGCCTTCCCCTGCTGTAAACGAGGTTCCCTGGTTAGCGCCCCTCGCGGAGGCCATTCAGGCCCCTAACCTCGACGACGCCCGCCGTCTTCTTCAGCAGGCCCTTTCCTTCATTTCGGAGATCCTTTCGAAGCCTACGATTATGACCACTACTATTAATAAAAATAATAATACCAATCCGTTACCGTATTCGCTTTCTTCGGCCTCGCGGGTTGTGGAGTTCGTGAAGGATTGTCTTTTACAGCCCCCTCCGTCCTTGCGTTTTTGTGCGCCCACAAACGGAGGTCTGACGGATGTGAACTGCCCAGGCTACAGCGTCCTCGCCGCCGTTGACGGGGGGCCCGCGATGGCGATTTCTGGAAATGGTTGTATTCCAATTCCTGCCTATAATAGCCATAATAATACGACGACGACGACGACTAATAATAGTAATCAACCCACGCGAAGTTGTGTGGTTCTTACGATTAAACGGCTTGGAAGTAAAAAGATCACGGCGAGCTGCGAGGTGCATTTTCCGCGCTGCGAGCAAAGGCCTTCGACGGTTGTGGAGGATCCTTTTGTGGGGTGGCTTTTGGGCTGCGTTGAGCGCCATTTGACGGACCCGCCAGAGCGAATCGCGGAGGAGCTCGCGCGTTTGCCCACCGCGGAGGCTTCGCCCACCGCTCAGCGGGCTATTACCTTGCTATTAAATTATTTCCATCGCCTGGGTAGTATCGTTTCTCCTCCCCCCCCGTCAGAGGCTATTTTATTCACCTGTCAGAATGGTTTTCTTTCCGATGTTTACACTCAAGACCCTCGCTATCAGCTCTTTTACTCGCTGAATGGGGCTCCGGCGGAGAGGATTGAGCAGAAGGGCCGAATTCCTCCCAACGGCACCTTTTCTGCTATGATAACTCATAATCCTTATTATTATAACAGAAATAATAATAATAATAAAGATGATGATGCTGATAATAATAATAATAATCATAGCCATTTTTCTCCACATCAGATAAAACTTTTCGCCAAAGACCCTTCCACGGGTGCCTGCAAAGCGGAGCTGAGCTTTTCGATGATGGGGGTCGAGCCGACGCCAAGGACCCCTCCAAGGCCCTCTTTTCAAGCGGAAAAGGTCCCTCTTACTTGCCCGATGAACACTAGTAATGCTAATACGGATAATACCAATTTATTTAATTTAGAAAAAGTGCCGTATTTGGATATTTCTCTGCAAGACGAGGATGATGAGCTTCGCCTACGCGTGCGCGCTCGTCAGGAGCATCGAATTGGCTGTGATATCAACGGCGTTGGCGGGGACACCGGCCGATCGGACTTCACCGCGAAGTTGACCGGCGCCTTTTTCGCACATCGCGTGGATTTAAGCTTAATCAACTCGCAAGGTGGGGTTTTATTTCAACAAAAACTTCGTATTCCGCCGTTCCTACAGCGGTTTTCGTCGAATTGGGGGATTGCCTTGTCTGATAACGGCATCGCCGTCGACGAGGAAGAGAATCGAGCGCTGACGATGGCGATCGATCGAGTCCCGGAGCGCGTTGTGCAAGGGAATTTTATCGCCCTCAACACGAGTGAACCGCATAATCTTACGCTACGAAAATACACTCGTGAGGGGACCCGCATAAAGCACGGCTCGCGGAACTGCGCCTTCGTCTGCCGAGTTTTATTCCCGCGAAAATTTTAAAAGAGATCGCGAAGCTTTACAGGCTTTACGTCGACGGAGGGCTTAATAGCGCCGGCTTAGGAGAGCATTTATTAGAGCTGAAAGGGAGAATGCACGCGCCGGAGATGAAGGAGCTTATTAGCAATTTGTTGGGCGCCTTAGGGAAAGATTCGAGAGGTTCTTCAGCTGGCAGTAGAGGCACCTCACCAGGGGGAAGGTCAACGCACGTGTACTTCCGTTTGAAAGGGACAGGCTAAAAGGGGGAAAAAATAAAATGAAATCAATGAATATATTAAATTTCCATCGTTTTCATCATTATTTACCGAGTTGGAAGCTAATTGATGGCATTTTTTTTCTTCTTTTTAATTTACATTTCTGCAGAAATACTCATTTATTATTGTAGGTGGTATTCTCGTTGGCTCATGTGTTTAGATGCTAAATAGATTTTCTTAAAAATAAAAAAACACTTTATTCTTATTGTTATTATTTTTCCCCAATTTTAGAATCAGAGAGGGAAAAGAGGGGAGGGGATCATAAAGAGAGAGAGAGAGAGAGAGAGGATTGCATAGAAAGAGGAAAAGCAGCAAGATTTTTTTTCTTTCGGTCTGCTGATCTATCCAATATAGATGTATAGATATATCATTGCTTTATAGCCATAGATCCCTAGAATGAACGTTTTGCGTTAGAGGCCTTTATGGCTGACTTCCATTTTCCCACTTTTGATTCAAAAAATATATATATATATATAATAATTCGGGCGTGCTTAACTACAGGTCATTTCTTGTAGTTATTTATTATTATTATTATTATTTTGGTCCATGCCCTTTACCTCTACGCTCTTTTCTTCTTCCTCACCTTTTTTAACTAAAATATTTTTTACACTTTCTAGAAAAGGGCTTTGTTCCCATTGAAAATATACAGTCTATACCGAAACCTCATCTATTAGTCTTTAATTTATTTAGAACAATTTTTTTAATATTTCTTATGTAGGCTGTTTCTCTTCTTAAGATATATTTCCTCTTTTTATTTGATTTCTTTCCCCCTCTTTTCCTCTTGTAGATGCCGAGGACTTTTCAGTATTCCAGGCCAAAATCGAGCCCAGAGGAGACTCTTTTAGGCTTTTTAGCTCGTCGTTTTTCTTATTTAAGCCTTGCGCAGTGGCAGGAGCACCTTCGCGCGGGACACCTTTCCTTAGACGGCGTCCAAGTCACCAACGGGGACCGTGTTCTTCGGCAGAAAGAACGCATTACCTTTTCCCCTCCTCGACATTTAGAACCTCCCGTTAACGCGGAAAAGATCGAGCTCCTTTACGAGGATGAGGACGTGCTCGTTTGTGTGAAAAATGGAAATTTACCCGTCTGCGAGGGAGGACGGTATTGCGAGAATACGCTGATGGGCCTCCTCCGTCGACAGGGAACGGCCCTTTTTTATGGACCCCATCCGGCCATTCCAAAGGAACCAGGACCTCATCTATCGAACGGGAAAGAGCCTAACGAAAGCTATAAATGCCTTCTTCGCGAGGACGACGGAAAGGAGGAGCCCGGAGAAAAGAAATCCTCCTCGACCGGGCGGGATTTCTTCCCCATTCATCGCTTGGATAAGGAGACGTCGGGGGTTTTGGTTATCGCCAAGCGCGTGGGCCTTGCGAGGGACGTCGGGGGGTGGTTTGAGCAGCAGTCCACGGCCATCACGAGGGCGATTAAAGGGGAGATCATGACCAAAACGTCTTTTTCTTTATCCTCTCCTGGTTTATCGTCTTCACCGTTATTACCCATCTCTTCGTCGTCGTCTTCGTGCTTGAGTGGTGCTCTTTCGCCGGCTATGTTTGGGCGTATTTTAAGCCAAGCGAAGGCGGTTGTGAAGTCCTACATCGCGGTCCTCTCGGGGGTGGCGGAAAAAGGCATGGAAAGAATCGTCGACGCGAGAATCGCGTCGATGGGAAGCCTTCCTTTTTCCGACAATTTTATCCAAAAACACAGGAAATTAATCAAACTTAAGATGGTTTGCGTGGAAAGGCGGGAGAGTGCAGAAGAGGAAAAAAAAAGAGACGAGGAGGAGGACATAAAGAGTTCCCCACGGCGAGAAATTTACCATTAGGGAAGGCGGCGTACTCGCGAATTTGCATTTTAGACTCCAACCCCCAGTGGGGTTTTTCCCTCGCGAGGGTGGACATTCTGACAGGACGAACCCATCAAATTCGCCTGCACTGCGCCCATATCGGCTACCCCGTTCTCGGGGATAAACTTTACTCAACAAAACGACCCGGCAAAGAGGGCTTTTCGTTCGCCGTGGACGACGACCCCTACCTCGCGCGCGTGCGGAATACACAGGAGCCTTTTCAGCCGGATTATTTAGTCCCCGCGTGGAGGTGTTCGCGACATCTCCTGCACGCCGCTTTTCTTTCTTTTCCGCGCTATGCCTCCTCGGATTTGTCAACTGTCGAGGGCGTCATGTCGTTTAAATCGAATCCGCTAAAGTGGTTTGACGAAGATGTCCAACATGACGAGGAAGCCGCATTGGAGGAACTCCGGCGAATGCTTCGCGAAATAGAGTAAGAAAAAAAGAAAATGATGATTGGCAATCGTGGTTCGCAATTCTTTTTTTGGCTTATTTTTCTCTACGATAGCAGAGTTGAATAAAACGTAGTATATTTTTTTTATCCACCTCTTTTGTGTAGGTTTAGTTGGCTTTTCATCTCTGCTGGCAAAGACCACACGATCTTGGAATTCTTCCTCTTATTCTTTCAATAACAGGAAGGGTTTATGATTATTGTTATTATTTAATTTCCTCAAATGCCCACCCACGCGGAGCTTCGAAAGGGCTGTGAGCGAGTTTTAGATCGCCTTCGAAAGGGCCCTGAAAGGCCTCTTTCCCTGCATTCTCTGCTCCCTCGAGCTCATCGACGACGAGGCCCTCTCCCAGCATCTTATGCTGCAGCACACCGTCTTTTGCACGCCTTTTGCGGATATCGCGTGTATGGACGGCTTTTTTGCCCATTTAAAGGATCTTTTGCACGGAAAAGCCTTGGAAAGGCCAAAAGAAAGCCCCAACAACGACAAACCCGCGGCGTGGTTTTGTCCGGTGTGTGGGGTGCCGCTCGCGGAGCCGTCTCCGGCTGGGCTGGAGGAGCACATTACGCGGGAATCGCACCAGCAATGGACGCCGAGGACGATTCCCTCGCTCCGGCCTTTTTGCCTCTGCCCTTCCGCCGATTCCTCGACGACGGACGAGGAGGAGGATTTATCCTCTCAAAGCAGCCCCTGCTCGAATAGCCAAAATGGTCTGAACGAAGACGAAGAAAAATGGGCTGAAGAGGGAAATGACAGGTCGGACGACGGAGTGAACGAGGAAGACTTTATTGAGCCCTGTGTTTGTTTATTCTGCCCGAAAAAGCTCACGGATTGTTTGGGGCATATGCGAGAAGTTCATCAGTTTGACTTTCCCGCAATTACGCGTAGTTTGCCTGGCGTAAGCGATGAGTACGACATTATCGCGCTTATCAACACTGTTCGACGGTCTTTGAGCTTACGACGCTGCCCGTACTGCAATATAACCCCGACGGACATTAAAAAAGAAGCCCAAAAAGGGCGAAAATGTGCCCCCGTCGGGTGAAAATGGCTCGGGAAAGGATCTCCTGGAGGAGCACCTCCTCGCCTTTCCCCTCCATCGTCTTCCGCCCTTTCCAGAGAAGAGGAAAGATGCGGATTTAATTCCCTTTTTGCCGGGAGATGCCTTAATTTCTTTGGTAGTGACCTCCGGCGAGGGATTTTTACGCAGTGAACCCACGGATCCCGACTTCCCCATGGTTCCTACTCTACACGAAGTCATCGCTACGAGAAAAGCGCATAGAAAAGATTCTATGAAAAAGACCGATTAATAATCTCTAAATTTATTAAATAAATACCATACATGTCCTTGAATGTTATTATTATCATGATGAATCTCTCTTATAGATTTTTTGGGGTTTGGTTTGTTTTTACTGCGAGGGACAGATCCCACCTGGCGTTTTTCCCCTTCTTTTTGTGTTATGCTTTTACACTTTTCTTAAGTTTTGTGTCTGCTGATAACCTTCTTAAAGGCCACTATTTCCTTTTTTTATTTTTATAAACTCCTACAAAGGTCTCGGGGGAATATTATTATCCTTTTTCTTTTATTAATCACCATGCGCCGTTCTTTTCTTTTGAAAATAGGAGACCCCAATACTCTCAGAAAGAATTAGTCTCGTTAAGGACCATTGCTCCGATCGCTGGCTTATTTCTACGAAAGGCGAGGTATAAATCGCACCTTTGGGGGCAGCTCCCGCTGATAGGGGAGTATGGTTTTCGACTTCGCTATCCGAAATGGGCCTTTAAACGAGGTGAACTTCCTCATTTTCCTTACCCCTTCACGACGGTATGGATTCCTGAACTTATTTTACTCCCGCCAAGTACGAAAGCCAGCTTTGGTAAATTTCTCGGCTCTGCCTACGGCTCTCCTTTGAGTAAAAAGAAAAAGATACGCAGAGGGTCGCGCTTGAGCGTGTTTTTAACAAAGAATCCACGCTCTGTGTGAATGCGATTTTTTGTCCATTGGTCGGATCTTTTTTTTTCTTTTTTCTTAATGCCCATCCTTTACCATCATCTAAGAAAAAGGGCCCGAATCTGGGGGGAAAAAGGCAAGCCGGTCGAGGAGGATGCGGCGATTTTCTGGAAAGGGTCCTGGCATTACTGCAAGGAAGGCAGCCCGGGCTACTCCTGGCTTTCGCGTAATGCGGGGGCTCCTCAGACGGCAACAGGGGGAGGAAAACGGGCGGGCATATCATCAAAGAAGGCCCCCCTCCACCGCTTGTAAAGCCCGCCAGAAAATCTGGAGAACCTTTTTTCGCCTCCGATTTACGCCGGCGCAGCTCGTCCCGATGCTAAGCCAGAGCACCTTTGGGCTAGCGGCCGATGCCGTTAAAGAGTTCGGGATACGCTGCTTTTATGACGCCTTCTGGATGCCTTATCACCACACTAAGCCTTATACTTCGGGTGGATGTCTAGAAACCCTTTTTTACCACCTGGCCCCATTGGCGGGGCCCGCAAGAAAGCTTACCTGTCTTCCGACTTACGGCAGATTCTACGTCAAAGTGGTCGAGTTGGTGAGGAATCTGCCCTTGTTAAGGTTTATTCGGGTCGAAGAAGTGGATTTGCGTACGACACGTTATTAGTGGCCTTTTTTTCCATTTTTACTTATTCCTCAGTTTGTGTACCTTTTATTATTTTTTCTTCTGCTTTCTTTTTTTTCTTTTCTTTTTAGCCCCTCTTTTTCTAAATTCACATCTGCTTACCTTCTCTCAACTGTTAGTTGTTGTTGTTGTTTTTTCGTAGGGGGAGGGGTATAAAAGAAATCTTTGGCAAAATTCCCTCTTCCCCCTTTCTATTGTATCTCTATTGTACTGACCATTTGAGGAATAAATGAGTTCCGTTTTATGTTTTCATATGCGCCCTGAATCAATATACCTGGTTATCTATTTATATTTTAGTTTATTCAAGAAGTTTTTTTGGGGGTGCTTTACTGATCCCTTTGTCGCAAAAAGAATTATCCCCTTTTTGCATGTCTTTCCCGAATCCGGAGTACGCAGTGGAGCTAGGCCATCCTCAGTCAAACGGCCTAACGGAGGTCGTATTAAAACATCTGGGGGAAAGACTATTCAGCGCTAGTCATCGCGGTGTATTATCGGCCTTTTTAGCGTATTTCCACACGCCTGGGTGCGCTCCCGCGAGGAGTGTGAATACACGTTTCATTTCTTCTTTATCAGGGGAAGGTGAGGACCCTAATCATCAACATCATAAGGGTGGTCAATTCGGGTCTTTCCCTGGATTAGACGTGCAGTCCTCGTGCTCTTTTCCAATAGGACGGCCTGTGGAGTCTTTTCTTCGGCTCTATCTTTGCGTCTTTCACCAGGAAGAGCTTAAAAACCAGCATCTTCACTATGCTATAGGCTATTCACACACGCTTTTTACGGCCTACAGGGTCGAGGACTTGAGCATGACCAAACTCGTCCTCCACAGCCTTCGGCTTCGGCGTGCCATAACAGGCGTAAAAGGAGTTTTCGTCCACGGCGAAAGGCGGGCCGAGCTGGCTGAGTACTACGGCCCCATCGAGCTCGACGGGAAGCTTTTCCTCCCCGTTTTCGACCTCTGGTGGATGACCTCGCCGCTGGTCGTGAAGCCTGTTTACCTCTGCGAGGGGGCGCCGGATGGGCCCTGTCGGGAGCGGAAGACGTGGGAAGGTAAACCGCTCAAAGCCCCTTTGAGCGAACGGCGCGCCGGCGTTGAGCGGCATGCGCGCGGGCGAACTCCCCTCACGTCGACGGGCCCGGGGTTTCGCGATGTGGTGAATGGTTTTGCCCCCGCCGTGGGGCATTTGGGGGGGGATTTTCCCGCGGAGGGCGGGTCGGCCTACGCGCCGGCGGCGGTGGAGGCCCAGGTGGTTTTGCAGTACCGCGGCTTTGGCGTTGGGGATGAACGCGCGGTGGTGGTCGCCGTCCTGCCGGGGGCCAAACTTCTGGCGTTGGCGACGACGACCCCCCGCCATGAGGTGGATATCCTCACCTGGGAGTGGACTGCTCATCAGGTCCACATTCCAACCCTCTCGGCAAATCTTTTTTCCTCTTCTTCTTCCTTGTCGTCGTCGTCTGGGCTGGAGGTGATCGCAACCGAGCATGACGTCCTGGACGCTGACTTGCTTTTCGTTTATGATGTTTCTGCGATGAAAATTCACGTCGTCCAGACGCCGGCTTTCCGCCTCGGGGGGACCGCTGAAAAGGCCGGGATTCGGCGGGAAATGCGGTTATTATTTACAATTTCGAAGGCAGATCATCCGAGGATGTTGCCCTGCCTGCGCGCCTCTTCGCCGCCGCTGGTGATGGTCTGCAATTACCCAGAGGAAAACACCATCGCCCTGTACGACCCCGTCAGCCTCCTGGAATGCCCAACGGAGAAGAATTATCTCGTGGCCTTTCCACTGGACCCCGCCGCGGTCTTTCCGACGACTAGAAAGGAGAACCACACACGCAGTTTATCTTCTAGCAGTAATAATCCTATGAATTCTCATAACAACAATAGCAACCATAATAATTCGTCTTTTTTGTCAGCCGAGGCCACGCCAATTCACAGTGCGGGCTATCTTCGCGTGGATTCCATTAGCTATCAAAGCGACTCGGTGGTTTGTTTTTCCCATCGCGTCTCGGCGATATCCTCCTCTCTGCGAAGACGAGAAAAGGCGGGGAACAGTCGCCTGGAAATGCATGAAAGTCTTGGCCGACGGCGGAGCGAAGTCAGTCTGGAGCAGGTTGTCGTTTTCCCCTCCTTAAGCGAGGACCAGGAGCCCTTAACACGGCATATTTTGGAGGCCTTGCAATCGGCTGTGGGGATGGTTTACATTCACCCACTCGCCTGCGAGCTTCTTCGTCGATTGTGGGAGAGTAAACGGCGAAAGCGGCCGTCGAATAGCTCGCAGTTCTGCTGCGAGCTCCTTTTTGAGGTCTTCGTCTCTAGCCTTTGCCCAAGTGCGGAGGTGATGGCCGCGAGGAAGGCGGCTACCCAGCAAAACGCCGAGGGAAGCTGTGAAAATTCTTCTCCCTCAACTATAACGACGACGACTTTTCCGTCCTCGTTAAATTACGCGTTGTGTTTAGACCCCTGCTCGCTCACGGGCTCCGCCGTGGAGGCCTTTCGGGGCTCGTTAAATCCCTCACTCGAAAAGAGAAAAGGGGTGGAATCGTCGTTAACGCCGTGGAATTACTTCGGCAGGCCGCAGGTGAATCCGCAAAGGCAGCTTGTATGGCCCCCGTCAATCTGCGCGGCCGCGGCCTTTACACTGCATATTTTGTACGAAAGCTGTCGCCTTCAGGAGCGGCTGTGGCCTCTGTTGGAGTATTTAGCCGCCCTTTTGTTTCTTCTTTTTTCCCTTTTAGGCTGGGAGGACTACGTGGACTACTACAGCATCCTCTCGGAGGATTTAACGCTTTTAAACCTCTTCCCAAATGGCGGGGTCGCGCTTTTGCGGGAGCTGCGCTCGTTTGCTCGCCCGGAGTGGGCTTTTCGCAGCCTGATAACCGAAAAGCTTCTCTCGGAGTGCCATTTTGTGAAGGTAATCCCGAAATGCTACGCCGGCGAAGGCCAAGAGGTCCCCTCTGCGTTGGGTAAAGTCGACTCGACGGCAGGCCTTTTCTCGGAATTCCCCGCTGGCGGCGCCTTATCGTTTGAAAGGCCGCCTTCGCTATACCGCAAACTCCAGCGTCTTCTACAGCGCGCGTTGGCCTTTTCCCCCGACGAGGACGTCCAATGGCCGGTCTTGTCCAGCCCTTTCCTCCCGGGCGGCCACCCGATCCTCCCGGGGAATAAAATTTATTGTCTTTTTAGCGACTGCTTTAGCCCCGACCTCGGAACAGGGCCCGGGCGACGTGCCGCGCTCTCGGCGAAGGGCCCGTCGTCGTGGTGGACGGCCATGTGCGATGGGATGGTTCGCCATCGGCTGCGCGCGTGCGCGGTGGGGCTTGGGCTGGGCGTTGGTTATCCCATTTTGCTCGCCACCACGCGCGCGCGGGAGGCGCCTGGGGAGGACTGGCCCGACGACCTCTACGCCGCCGTCGGGCGGTGGGATCGCGTCCGGCGGGGGGGGGGGTTGCCCGATCGCGAGGTCCTACGGCTCGCTGAGGAGCGCGCGCTCGCGGCCCGCCCGCGGCCGGCGTTCCTCGACGACGGCGGCGTCATGATGCGCGCGGATTTCTTCCGGATGTGGTCGGATAATCGGCTCGACCTCGCCGGGGCGCTGCTGCGCACCGCGCGGCCGATTCTCCTCCGCGGACAGGCCCACACCGTCGACGAGCTCGGGCGCCTGTCCAGACGCGCCTGCGCCCTGCCCCTCGGCCGCGGCATGCTCACGATGTGCACGCAGAATTTCAAGGTCCGCGATAGCATCCCCATCCCCGCGCTTAACCTGCAGGGCTGCACCGGCGAGGGGATCCTCGTCGCGAACACGCTGCCGGAGTACCAGCCGGAGCGTTTGGTCTGGCCGGTGTTTTTTAACGCCTGCGCGGCGGGATTTCGCTTTTTGCCGCTGAAAGCCCCAGGGCAGGGCGACCCCTCCCGCGCGCTCGACACGCGCCACCAGGGCGCGTTGTTCGGCAGTGAAACTACCCCTATCTCGCGCCATTGGGTCGTCTACCAGACGCGCAGTATGCCCTGCCCGAGCTCGCGCGCAGGGCTCTTGCTCGCAGCTGGGGTTCTTGGCCATCTAAAAGTGCTGGAAAAGACGGATATTTTCTCCCTCCTGACCTTTCCCCAAGTCCACTCCGAGGCGATGACAATCTCGGTGATGCTCGGCACCAGCAGCAGCTTCCGCGGCACCGCGAACGACGTCGTTTTTGGTTGCTTGCTCATGCACGTCCAGTCCTTGACGCCCCGCGTTGAGGAGATCGAGGTCCCGCTCGACGTCCAGAGCTCCGCGCTCGTTTCGATTGGGCTGCTTTGCCAGCAAATCCCCACGAACACCTTTTTGGTCGAGATGTTCCTCACGGAGATGTCCCGGCTCCCGTCGGACGAGCACTGCGTGAATCGCGAGGGCTACGCGCTGGCGGCGGGCTTTGGGCTCGGCCTGCAACTCCTCGGCCTCGGCGGCCGCAGCGGCACCCCTGCCGTCGAGGATCGGCTTTTCAAATTTATGAACGGCAGCCGTCGGGAGCCCCCGGCGGCCGCCCGCAAGGGGCTTTACGCCTTCAGCGAGGTCAACCGCGACGCCGCGAGCCACTTCCTCACCCGTGCTTTGCTCAGCCAAACCGTCAAGGAGTCTTGCCGCTCCTCCTGCATGCGCGTCTACGAGGGGCCGTACTACAACGCCGCGGTCTCCGGCCCGGCCGCGGTGATGGCGCTTGGTTTGCTCTATTTAAAGACCGACTGCGGCTCCATTGCGGGGCAGCTGCGGCCGCCGGGCGAGCCGGCGGCGCTGCTCGGCGTCTCCCCGGGGCTTTGCCTGCTGCGGACGCTGATGGGCGGCCTCGTCGCGTGGTCCGCGCTGGAGGCGACGCCGACGGCGCTGCGGCGCATGCTGCCGGCCCCCCTCCTCGCGCTCACGACGGCAGCAGGCGGGGGGGAAGGCCCCGCCGACGACGGCGATGGGCCGGGGCCTGCACAGCGGCAGTATTTGCTGACAGGCCTCGCGCACTGCCTGGCAGGCGCCGTCCTCGCGCTGGGGATGCGCTATGCGAGCTCGATGGACGCCGACGCGCGCGGCCTTGTTCTGGCGGAGCTGCGCGGCTTTTGCCGCGGCGACGTCGGCTCGACCGGGGTCCCGACCCCCGTTGTACAGCGCTCCGCCGGCGTCTTCGAGCCCTGCCTGGCGGCCTGCTGCGTGGCCCTCGGCCTGGTCATGGCGGGGTCGGGCGACTTGAAAACGTTCGCCACCCTTCAGCGCCTGCAAAGGCGGGCGAGGAACTCCTACGGGCTCGACCTCGCGATCGCGATGAGCCTTGGCTTGCTTTTTCTCGGTGGGGGGCATTTAACGTTGGCGACAGACACGCCATCGATCGCGGCGCTTTTGTTGGCGTTCTACCCGATTTGGCCCCGCCATCCGGAGGATAATACGCAGCATTTGCTCGCCCTGCGGGCGCTCTACGGGCTGGCGGTCGTCCCGCGCGTTGTGCAGACGGTGGACGCGGTCAGTAAACGCCCGGTTTCGGTTCCCATTCGTATTATTCTCCGCAAAGGGCGGGTTTTGCAGGATGGCAAAGGGGGCGTGGGGGGGGGAAAGCCCCTCCCTTGGACCCCGCCGCCCTGCGGAAAGGAGCACCAGGAGCTTCGACTGCAGACCCCTTGCCTTTACCCACCGCCGGAGATGATCGAGCGGATTGAAATTCGCAGCACACAGCACTACCCGCTGGATATCTCCCACGAGAGCCATTTAATCACGGAGGGCGGGCTTTGCATGCGGGTTCTCGAGCGGTGCCTGGGGCCCACCGCCGCGCTCGAGGAGTTTACGTCGTCCCGGGGGGGCGACCACATCCCGCGCGCGGGGAATCTGAACGAGTGCCGGCTCCTCGACGCCGTCCGCGGGCTCTTCTGCCAGCACCTGCGCACGAGCCTGGCGGCGGCCTTGTCGAGTGTTGACAATATTAAGCTTCTTTTGACTGCCCAGAGGGTGCTTTTACGCCCGACAGCCGGGGGCCTTTCGGAGGACTCCTGCGAGCTCATCTCCCGCGATTTCGGCTGCGCGGTCGAGCAGACCATGCAGAGGCGCTATCAGTTCATCTTCTCCCACACCCCGCGCGGCGAGTCTGTCGGCGGGACAGAAGAAAAGGACCCCCGAGGGGATCCGCGGGGCCCTCCACATCCCCTGAAGTGCCTTCTTTCCCAGCGAAGGCCTTTTATGGAGGTTGTTCAGGGGATTTTGGACCACGCAAGGGGGACGCACGCCTTTCCGTGCGATTTTACCGCCCTCTCGGACCCCGCCGCCGCAGGGCCTGGGGGGTGGGGTCGGCTCGACTCCTCGCAGGTCAAGCGGTGGACTGCCGAGGCCCTTCATTTTTTCCTCGACGTCGGCGGCGGAATTCAGGAGCTGCGCTCGATATTTGGTGATCAAGAGGCCCTGTCAAAGCCGTCGTTCGGTAAAATGTATTTAATTCTCCAGCTTAAGCAGCGACTGATGCTCCCGATGACGACCCTGGAGAGGCTTCTGGCCTGCTGCTCGTAGGATCAGCCATATGGCGAAATGATAGCGAACAGCAAAAAAAAAAAAAAGGATTCGATGCTGATAAACAGACAAACTCTACATTATTATGAGCCAGATATATATTTGGGGGTGAGAGGAGGGGGTGCAGGAATGTCTTGCGTTCGGATTTCATAAAATCACTGTGGTTGAATTCAGATGTGATTGTGAGGAATATAGAGAGAGAGAGAAAGGAAAAGGGATCCCCGACGAGTCGAGTTGGGTGTTGTTCTTGTTGGGTGGATCCTTCGATATGGATTATTCTATTCTCCTTCCTCTGCCATTATGTGGTTCGGTTTGAAATGGATACAGCAAGGTCTTGGTTTTGTTCATTTCCCCAACCTCTTCTTTTTTTTTTGCCCTTTTCGGATTAGAAAAGTAATAAAACTTAACAAGTCGTCGCAAATCACATTTTAAGCTTCTGGCGTGGGGGGGCGGGGGAAAAAACAACAACAGAGGAAACATTAAAAGGCATCTAAACAATGTCGGACAATCAGCTCATTATGTTCGATGCGAAGGGTGCCATTCGCATGTTCGACCCCGAACAGTTCGACGAATTGGTCAAATGTATCGATACCGAGAAGCAATATGTCGAGAAGATGGACTCTTTCTGCCAAATGGTCAGCCAAACGATGGGAGTTGTGAAAAAAGTCGCGGACGCGATCCAGGCGGAGAAGTTGAAGGCTATTGGATACCGCAATATCGTAGAAAGCGAGGCCGAGGAGCGGTTCCGCGCCGTGCAGGAATCGGAGCAGCGGCTGCTGGAGAAGCAAATAGAACTCGACCGCTATATAGCCGAATACGAATCCCTCCGAAAGGTCGAGGCTGAACAGCAGTTGACCATTCAGCATCTGAGCGAAAATTGCGATTAATCTCCTTAGAAAGAGAGTAAGAGAGAGAAGGTTGTCATTGTCAGCCCTATTATGAGGAAGGAGAGAGAGAGAGAGGGGGGGCCTCAAAGGGGCGATAGAAAGTGAAACGAACTTTTGGATGAATATAGGCGTCTTTTTTTAATTGTTATTCTTTATTATTATTATTATTTTTTAATGTAGAGTATATTGCAATGAATCTAGACGCTGGGTGTGTGTGAATTTATTGGTACCCTTTCTTTGCAAGCGCGTTCTTTCTTGGCTAGAATTCATGAAAAATGTTAATTTTCTATTTTTGATAGCCTCTTAATAACTTGGAAATGGGCCAATCTTACTTCAACAACCTATCCGTACAATACTTGATGCTGCTTTCTACTCTTTTGGAGTTCGATAATTATTGACTTCTTTAATTTCATTGCCACTACCATAAAATATTCCAGTACTCAGGTATACTCTGCCTCTTCCTCGATTTTCCTTTTTCAAATGATCAGATATAGATCCTTAGACTTTTCAGATTTCTTTTTGTTGTTGGGGGCATTACAGCATCATCGATGCAATGGCATTCAAAACATTTAGTAATTGGGTCGATAAACATCTGTTATTATCGGCTTTTGTGGTTCGGATTGTCCTAATCCTCTATTCAGTCATCCACGATGCATACTTCCGCGTTAAGTACACCGATATTGATTATATGATTTTGACGGACGGCGCCCGTGCGATCGTTGACATGCACAAGTGTCCATTTGAACGCACGACGTACCGCTATACGCCCCTGCTCGCGCTCCTCATGATACCCTCTGTGGTGTGGTTCGACTTCTTTGGTAAGCTACTGTTCTCCATATGTGATCTAGGCGTTCTGCACATTTGCGAGCGTCTCCTTGATCGCTCTTCTAACCAGAAAAGCAAGCTTCAGATGCTGAAGATTTTCATCGCCTTTAACCCTGTCGTCCTCAACGTCTCGACGCGGGGTAATAGTGATATGTTGATGACGTTCATCAATTTGCTTTCCATGGCTCTGTACGATTGTCGACGGTATTACGCGGCTGCCGGTGTGTTAGGTTTCGGCGCGCACTTCAAGATCTTTCCTCTTATTTATGTTCCGTCTTTTGTGTTTGGGGTCTGGCATCACCTTGGTGAGAGGACTGGGGCTGACAAGGAGAAAAGAAAGCATGGGGGCGACTCCGCCGCACCATTTATCACTCAGCGGCTTTTGATGACCGCAAGGATAGCCATCTTCTCTGGGATCAGCTTTGTGGCTTTCTTTGCCATCCCAACGGCCGTCAGCTACTTTTTCTGCGGTGATGTGTACATCCAGGAAGCTTTTTTGTACCACTTTCACCGAGAGGACCATCGGCATAACTTCTCGCCATATTGGCTCGTGATTTACCTAAACTTGGCTGCCCGGGCCGCTCGATACGAGCGGCAGTTCGCGCCCGGGTTGTGGGCCTTTATTCCACAAGCTGTAGTCCTACTTTTCTCCTCGTGGAGACTCCGTCGGAACATCCCACAGGCGTGCTGCACGGTGACCATTTTGTTTATTGCCTTTAATAAGGTCTGTACGGTGCAATACTTTGTGTGGTTTATCCCACTCCTGCCGTTTGTGTTTACCCAGCGGCAGTCCGCGGCAAGGATCACGGCATCGCGTAAAGGATTGCAGGAAAATACCAAGGCGGCGGAGGGGCGTGAGGTCTATCGCGCCCCATCTCTGAAAGTTATCATCGTGGCCCTGACGCTGTGGTGCGGCACCATTCCACTGTGGGTGTTCGTCACGTACCCGCTAGAATTTCAGGGGAAAAACCACTACGGCCGCGTGTGGATCGCGTCCGGCTTGTTCTTCCTTGCAACGACAATGCTCGGGGGGTGGGTGGGGCGGATCTCCTACTTTTCCCAGCAGAACCAGGTCCTTATCGAATCAAGGAAAAATCTAGACTGAATATTCAGAAGCGACTTGGTGAAAAAGTACTCAACAAAGCAAATTAAGTAGGGGGCTGTCTTACCTATCAAAAGAGAACGAAGGCATGAAGGAGCCTCTGCACAGCCGCGTGATGTGCGCCCGCCTTATTCTGAGATTTGAGTATTTATTACACTGTTTCCCTCTTCCAAAAGCGCAAAATAAATGGATGTGGTGTCGAAGTCAAAAGGATAAATTAGATGACAGATCTAATAGTGTCCTCTTGAGCGACTTAATATTAACATTGATGGTGAGATAATTATAATTATATATATATATATATATCGAATAGTCCTTTTCAACTGCATACCAAGACACTACAAGCTGAAAAGCCATCTTAACGATATTTGCGAAGTCTTAACACTCTCCTTCTAATTGTTTGAAATCAAACCGAACACAACAAAAACAAACCATTTTTTCCTCGCCTTGTGCTTGGTCGAGTCCACGGTATAAGTAGTCTCAATAGTGGAAAAATAGTACACGAGTAGGCACACCCACCCAGTCACACACAAAAGGAACACACACACACACACACACACACACACACGCAAAAGAAGACGATGAAGTACACGCATGCGGATATAGAGGCAGACCGATACAAGCCCGTGGGGTCGCTTCTTCCGTCCGCCTTGGATCGGGACTCGCTGCGACCGCGCGTGCACCGCTGCGCGTCCGCGCGGGAGCGCTTCGACCACAGCCTCCCGCACACCGCCCTCGCGCTCTACGACGACGGGGCGGGCGGCGGCCGCGACGAGGCCCCACCGCGCGGCCGCCGCCACTTCGCCGCGAGGGCCGCCGGGCACGTCGCCGTCGTCGGCGCCGACGCGGGCGGCTTCTGGGGGCTGCCGGCGGAGCGCTCGGGCCAGCGGCGGCGGCCGGCGTCCGCGCGGGACCACCTCGGGGCGGGGCTCCTCGCGGACCCCGCGGACCCCTCGCCGGCGCGCCACCGGCGTCTCCTACGGGGACCGGGCGGCCGCCCCGCGTCCTCCCCGGGCCCCGCCCCCCGCGACGACGGCCCCGCGGGGCGGACCGGCGGAGCGGCCGCGCAGCGCGCCAGCGTCGGGCGCGGTGGGCACCTCGACCTCGCGACGCTGCTGCCCAGGGCGGAGCCGCCGGTCGCCCGGCCGCCGCCGCCGCCGCTGATCACGAAGCCCCGCACGTCGGGCATCCGGCTCTTCCCGGAGAGGACCTCGGCGGCCACGGAACGGGGCGGCCCTCGACTCCTGCGGAGACCCCAGCACGGGGCGATGGGCGACGCCCTCTTGGGCGGGGTGCCCTGCCAGACGGCAGAAAATAGCCCCCTGCAGTGCCGCTCTCGCAGCGGGGCATGCGCGCCGAGTCGCCGCACGTACGACATCATCACAGGGCGACCTATCATTGGATAGGGTGGGGCTGGAGGGAGGGAGGAAAAAGGGTATCTTAAATTGATTGATTGTTTGTTTGTTGGGGTTGGGTTGGGTTGGGTTTATCATATACATAGAATGTGATAATCTACGGTCCTTTTAGGCTGAGTGGAATTTTGCATGCTTTGTAGTGGACCTGGTCAACAACTCCATGCATAAAGGAGGATCGCCGTTGCTGATTTTTACGAGGTGGGTGGGGGAACAACCACAGAGAATATGCGAAATACTGGAAAGAAAACACGACCAGGTGAAATGTGGAGATAGATGTTTATTTCTAAGTTAAAAAAAAACTTGTAGCAGGTTGTATCCTCTTCGATACTTTACATCTTCCAATTATATATATATATATATATATATATATATATTCCGGGAACTCATTAGATATAGATTTTATAGCACGGAGCGGGTTTTTTTTTTTGGCTGTTCCATCGCTTCCCCCCTCGCTTCCACACACTCTGTGGCTCTATGGATTGAACTTCTCCACTAATTTTTGATTTATAACGCGACACAACTTCTCTCTTTTTTTTCCCTCTATCATTCTTTTTGTATTTACCATTATAGCTACCGTTCGTGGACAGAAAGATGGTATTCTATTTTAAGCTTTTTTCCAACCCCTCCGTGTTGTGCTACATGGGCCGGGACAAGTATGAAAACGAAGAGTTAATCGCCCACGGCTGGCCGGAGGACATTTGGTTCCACGTAGACGACCATAGCAGTGCTCACGTCTATGTGCGCATGCCCAAGGGCAAAACGATGGACGACCTCACCCCTGATATGATCGAAGAGTGCTCTCAGCTCACAAAAGCAAACAGCATTGAGGGCTGCAAGCTGAACAACATCCGGATTGTCTACACCCCTTGGAGCAATCTCGTAAAGACCGGATCGATGGCTGTAGGCCAAGTAGGCTTTCACGACGAAAAGCTGCGGCGCTATCACACTGTCGCGAAGAAGGACACAGTGCTTTTGAAAAGGCTAGAAAAAACGAAAGTCGAAAAGGACTCGGTCGATTTCAGGGCCCTTCGAGAGGAAAGGGATGCAGAGGAGCGTCGCCACGAACATGCAGAAGCCCAGATGAAGCGCGAGAAGGAAAAGCAAGAGAGGGAAGAAAAACGACACCAGGAGGAGCTTCGCTCCTATGCGAGCGTCATGGACGAGCGTCTAATGCGCACGAACCGTGGAGAAGTACCAGATGAGGATGATTTTATGTGAAAATCTTGGTGACGGAAAGGTGAGGAGGGACTAAGTACAGGGAATTTAGCACCATCCGCAATGTAAGCTCTTTTTCATCTTACTTAATGGTGGACACTTTCATGGATAATGCCAGCCCACATACTCAGCATGGCCTGCTGTTCGGTATGAAGGGTAGGGGATTCTAAAAATAAGTGCGTCAGTGTTCTTCTATGTCGTTTAACAATTTTTTTCTCCCCTTATTTACTCCACGGCGTCATGTTGTATGGATAAAATATCTATATATCTTTTGTTTAACCTTTCTAACGTCCTAATTGATTAATTTTCTCATGCGACTCAAGGTTATAGCCGAGGTGAGAATTCTGCATTTGGATGCGAAACTCTCTTCTACCGTTGGGTTTTCGGAGACTTCTACTAGAGAATCCCCTTCGCGACGTCCATAGACGGCGATGGTTCACGCACCGACGGGACGCATGGATGACCGGCCCGCTCGTTTGTTCGCGGCGCCAGCTGCGCACCGGGAAAAAGGGGTCCGTGCCATCGCAGCGGCTGCTCGAGTCCGTGCAGCTTGATGAGCCCGTCATCAGTACGCGGCGCGCCCCCCCAACCGCGATCGCGGTATCGTACATTGCCGAGAAGACGCCGGGCCTACGGGACTACCAAACCGACCAACACATCTGGACTTCGCCGACACTTCGGGAGGCGTGGCGGCGGCTGCACGCGACGTGCGCGGAGGCGAACGTGAAGGACCCACTGCGTGCGATAGAGCTGACCTCCAAGGACCTGGTAGGCCTGGCGATGTGCACGACGCACGCCGAGACGCTGCACCTGATGTCCGCGCTGCCACCGACGCTCCGCGCCGCGATCTCGAGCCACCCCTCGTTTGTGCTGATGGAGGTCGAGGAGCTGTTCATCCACCTCGGGCAGGAGGTGGAGGTGCGCGGTGCGGGCTGGGTCCTCCAGTTCCCCCCGCCTACGCCCACGGACCTTGGGTTTATCCTGAAGTTCGTCGGGCGATTCGGCGAGGACGGCCGAGGAACCGTCGCGGACACCGCGCACCGCGTCTCGGTCTGGCGCGGCCGCCGCGGCGAGGCGCTCGGCATCACGATGCGCATCGGGCGCTACTTACCGAACACCTCGCTCGCGCTGCTGCCGCTGGTGGAGCGGGGCAGCCTCCTCATCATGTCACGCGCTGGCGTGGGCAAGACGACGCTGCTGCGGGACCTTGCCGCGACGATTGCGCAGCGCCCCGGGCGGCCCCTTATAACGGTAGTAGATACCTCGAACGAGATCGGCGGCGACGGCCCCGCGCCGATGCCATTCCTCGGCCGCTGCCGCCGCATTCAGGTTCCCCAGCGCAACGACCAGAGCCGCATTATGATCGAGGCCATCCAAAACCACTCCCCGCAGTACCTCGTTGTGGACGAGCTCGCGACGGCGGAGGAAGCCCAGGCAGCGTGGTCCATCGCGCAGCGTGGCGTGCGGCTCATCGCGACTTGCCACGGCGAGAGCCTCCCCGGGCTCCTGCAAAATCAGGCCCTAAACCTCCTCGTCGGCGGCGCCGCGCAGGCCTTTTTGAGCAACGAGGAGCGGCGACTTCGGAATAAGGTGAAGAAGACTGTCCTGGAGCGACCACACCGCTCGCCTTTTAACTTTGTTGTTGAGCTTTGTGCCCGCGACAGAGGGTACCTGTACGTTGATGTCAACCAGGCGGTGGATCTCATTTTGGACGATCAGCCCGCCAAACCCAACGCCGCTATCGGTGGCGAGCTAACGCTGAGTAAGCCGCTTCCTCGTCAAATCGAGAAACTTCTTCGGGCGCAGGAGCGCGCGGCGCGGTCGTCTGAGAGACACCAACACGAAGATCCCCACGAAATATCGGAGGACACGCCGTGTTTGCGAGAGTGCGTAGACGAGAATGGTTATCTCGTCACCGAGATACGAGACCAACAGGTGTGCAACGAAAGCGATGCAGGCCCCAACACCCCAGAAAGGAGACGCGATCGGTCACACACTAAGGCCCATTATGGAAAGCCCGCAAAAACGGATGAAAGGCGTTTTGAGGAACTCTCGCGTTTGTTCTGAGTGAAGTGCTTTGCAAGGCAACAGGAACTGTTTTCTTCCACACCCTATTTCCGTACACGATTGGTTACTGCAACTTACAAGTAGTCTCTGTCCTTTTCTTTTTCTTGCGCTGGTTTCCCTCCCTTCTGCTGCTAGATTTTCAATGTGCCATCAAGCACCTGTCGTCAGGATCTAATTTATACAAACGTACAAGTACATATCTACATAGCTTTATGAAGCGACTGCGACTTGCGTGGTGCCGAGATGGGGCTCTATTGTCCTTGTTCAGAGAGAAGCGTTTAGCTACCACCTTTGAGGGGCATTCGACGCCTCAGAATACCGAGCCCAAGCACTCCTCAGCCTCAGCGCCAATCGCAACGCGGCTCTACTCCCTGAAGCAGTTTCACCGGCTTCAGTACTCCGACGCCCAAGCTGGTAAGTGTAAGCGGCTGGAGCAGCAGGCGTGGTTGCTGCTCCAGGACTTGGATGAAGCGGAGGTGACATCGATGGCCACTAAGGATATCGCTGAATTGCTTTGCACGTGGTGCTACTTTGCCCGACACTGGGAGCAAGGCATGGATGGTCCCTTGCCAGGAGGGTTTGAAGAAGACAAAGAAATATCACAAAAGGAGGGTGGCCAAAAGTCAGCTGCCGAATCCATCTGGGACGAAGTTCCACTAATAACCCGCGAGGACGCTGAGGACCCCAATTTGTCCTACACGCAGCGGGAAAACATGGCGCCGCCACGCCGATCTAGTCCTTTGGATGAGACTTTGGATTTTTAGCAAGGACTTTTATTATCTTTCCCAATTTGTCCTTGTCACCACGAGATCTTGATTTATTTTTTTCTTTCTTGGATTCTAATGATAATTTTCATTTCTTATTCCTTTCTATTATCCCGTGCCTGGTACCTTTTTTTCTCCCTTTACGACAAGAAAATTTTCACCTCGTTTTAAAAAGTCCAAGAGAAGTAATCTTTTGCTTTATTTTTTTCTTTTCGCATTAAACAAACAAAGAAATGCCCGTATCGCTGTTGTGGTGGGTGGCATGCCGTATTTTCCAGAGCTTGATGTACCTGGCCGCTTTGTTTATTCCTTGGCGGCGACCTGTGCTTTTGAACGGTCCCGGTGCCATTAAAAAGCTTCCCTCGCTCATTAAAAGCATGCCACTGCAGCGAGGTCTGATCGTGACGGACAGTACCATTATGCACCTCGGTCTCCTCGACTCTTTAATCAACGGAATGAAAGAGAAGGAAATGGAGATTGTGATCTATCAGGGCGTGACCCCGAATCCGACCGAAAAACAGGTTGAGGAGGCGCTCAAGCTGTATTTAGACAACAATTGCGATTACATCGTCGGCTTCGGTGGTGGCAGCCCCATCGACTGCGCAAAGTTGGTCGGCGCACGTGTGGCGCGACCGAACAAAACCGTCCGGCAGATGGCCGGAGTCTTCAAGGTGCTACGCCGCATTCCACCCCTTTTCGCGGTTCCTACAACAGCCGGTACGGGAACAGAGTGCACGCTAGGAGCTGTTGTGGTAAACACCGAACAAAAGGAGAAATACCCTGTTGAAGACCCCTCCTTGTTCCCGCCCTATGCTGTGCTGGATCCGTGCCTCACCGTGACGTT
Organism: Cynanchum wilfordii; assembly: GCA_025388415.1. Lineage (NCBI taxonomy): Eukaryota > Viridiplantae > Streptophyta > Magnoliopsida > Gentianales > Apocynaceae > Cynanchum > Cynanchum wilfordii. The sequence continues at coordinate 24,717 of JAHSUH010003342.1, forward strand.
GCCCAAATTTGAGACTGCCACAACAGGAATGGATACTCTGACCCACGCAGTCGAAGCTTACATCAACATCTTTCAAACCAAGCAAACGGAGCGGGATGCCATCACCGCGGTGCAGCTCGTCTTCAACTATCTCCTCAAGGCGTACAACGATGGCAGCGACCTTGAGGCTCGTATAGGCATGTTGAATGCCTCATACACAGCGGGGCTCGCCTTCACGCGAGCATACGTAGGCTACGTTCATGGGATTGCGCACGGGCTTGGTGGTTTATACAGCGTGCCACATGGCTACGCCAACGCCGTGCTTCTTCCTCGTGTCCTTGAGGCGTACGGTCCCCCTGCGCGCCGTCGCCTAGCCCATTTGGCATCAGCCATTGGTATTGAAGGCAATGAAGCTGGGCGCGCCCAGAAGTTTATCCAGGCTATCCGGGACCTGAACGCGGCACTGAATATCCCAGAAACGATACCGGGAGTTGAGAAGATCTACAGGATTCAGAAGGAGGACATCCCGCTGTTGGTATCGCGCGCCCTCAGCGAAGTAAACCCGTTGTATCCTGTTCCAACTATTCTCGGTGCAGAGGAGTTAACGGCCATCATAAAACGAGTTATGTAAATCTAATGATAAAAATCCCTGTAAAGGCATATGAGCATTTTGGGGCGGCTTATTTTCGGCTTTAGCAAATATATATGTTTATAAACATGCAGCGAATCTATTATAACTTTGTACTTTCAAACTTGTCTCCGATACCGCTCACCGTAGATAACAAAATATGGAGTTTACGGATGTTTTAAGAGAAAAGAAGAGAGGTAAATGCTATGTGTACAAAGATCGTTTTTCTTTTCAGTTGAAAATTACTATTTTTAAACATAATCCTCGGTAAAAAGATGCTAATGTAAGAGCGATGTATCTATATAGATACATGAAAAATATTTAACCTACCATGAGTTCTTCGAACCCTTTATTGATTACCAGTGTAACTACCGCCTGTTTAAGGACGAAGGAGCATGCCACCAGGCGGCCGAGCCAGTTCTCAAAAGGACAAGAAAATGTGAAAATTCAAGACGAATTTTATTTTCCCATCTGAAAAGCTTTCTACCTCAATCAAATTCAAGGAGTTATCAAAAATATTGTCAATAGCTGTTAGCAGATTAGCATCTTTACTCGAATGGCGCAGATTTGCGGAGCTGGGGTGGCCGAGCGCCCGGTACAGTAGCACTTGAGCTCTGCAGCATGTCTGGGACTGGAGGATGGTAGATCTTTCCACTTCCGCCGATACAAATACCGCACACTAAGCTTGACTCAAGAGCACATCCTTACAGTAGTCTACCTCAAAGTCCTCCAGGTCCTGCAGATTTAACGTCAACGTCCACAGACCATGGGCCTTGGCGTGGCGACCTTCACTAATGGGGGCGTTTGCGGCCGAAAGTGGGTCCATGGTGCGGGTAACCGCCCATTTGCGCTCCAGCGCCAGCTCCTCGCGCAGGCTCTCGACCATGAGGTTGAGCAAGATACGCCCGATTGGCACCACCTCCCACAGCTCATCTGTCTTCTTCCTACTGACTTTCGATACACGATGCAGCGAGTCCGCTTCCATCGCCGCCCACGCGGCAATGTGAATATGCCGAGGTCCCTCACAGGTGCCACACATGATGTAGTCAAAGCTTGCCGTTTTGTCCGAGACGTCGATGCAGCAGATATCACGCACTTTGAGCGACCGAAGCACCTCACAGAGCTCCTTGACATCCTCCACGTGGGCTTTTCGGGTGTCTTGCCACACCTCGTCAATCGCGCCATCCACTTCCATTTGGAGCAACATTTCCGCGAAGCCCTCGTCGTCGTAAGGCAAGGAGGAGGGCTCCGGCATGCGACTGTGCACCTGGTGGGTGGTCGTGACGTCATCGCCATCTGGCGAGGTTGAGTCAAGCAAACCTTTCACTATGAGTGAGGATTTCAGATCCTCTGGCACGGACCCCTTTTCGTCCTCATTTCTCACATCGCCGCTCTGCGATGTCTCGGCGTGTGCCCGGCTCATTTCATCCTCGACCGCGTTAGACTCTTCGCCGGGCTGCCGCAACGAACGGCTGTTGTACCGCGGAACAGCCTTTCCCTCTCGAGGGGTTTCTAAGGGTATGTGGAATCGCGAGTACTCTGTGCCGAGTTTTTCTGGGGGCTTACGCAAAATCCCGAGCACTGGCTCATCTGCGCCAGGTGCCCAAATTTCTGGTGTCGCGATCGCCGTATCTGTGCTAGCACTGGTGGTGGGACTGCCGCTGCTGCCTTCTTCAGCTTGTATGCTGCTCAGCCCGATTGATGCGTCAATATCCACAAAGTCGTCGTTCAGGAAACCTGCGTTGAAGTGAATTCCTCTCGACTGGAACCGTACGACCCCGCCGCCAAGCGTCGTGGAGCAGACGATCAAAGACCGTGATAGATAGTGCGGTGGCGTAGCAACGTCTCGAATCAGTCTGCGCAGCGCGAGCCAACAGGACGCTGCAGTTGTTTGAGAAGAGACGAGCGACGAGCGAAGACGGAATTTCATTTTCCCTTTCGTAAGCGTTAATTTGAGGGTTCCTTCAGTGGGCTTAGACGCTGTGTCAGATTGGTAGGGGTAAGAAGGAAATAAAATTGGGGAAAAGAAACAATGAAGCTAGTCGATTAACGTTGAGGAATAAAGGGTTGGGTCAACTGGAATAAATCATTAGAAATTGCAGTGGTAATTGTTATACTCGAAGGAAGGAACGGGGTTCAAGGCAATAGAAAGCGTAAAATAAGACAGCGTCGGGTCCGTTACCTTCCTTTGGGGGGGGGAGGAGAGGGGTTGCCTCCGGCAACGTGTGAGGAACAAACAGCCAAATGGAAAAAAGAAATGTAAGAAAAATCTATACGACATGAAAATACGTTGACAGTGGTAATTATTTTGCTGCAACTCGGGAAAACAGGGTGCTGTGTTCAACGAATGAATTATTAGATGTCGACCAGAGAAGCAATGTTTACTGGTTATCTTGCAAGGGGAAAGAACAGTGCCCGCTTGATTTCGCTCCTTATGTGTTAACTCCCCCTGCGCGGTGGAAACACACTTGGACGATTGTGCTTGTTTAATCCACATGCTGTTAAACGGTGCCAAGTACCATCGATGAAACTGCAGTCTGTTGGTGCGCGCCTTGACCCTTTCCGTGGGAGGGAAAAATGCGCCGGATTAACGCCTTTATCGATCGGAATACCTGTTTGCTATTTTTCTAGGATTTCATCTGTTTAGCCCTCGAAATAAAACTGGCGACTACGACATGCGTGGCGAGGGTGGAACAGGAGTGCGCACCTTTGCGCCTTTTCTAGAAAAACTTTCCCGGGTGCCTCGCACAACCACTTCAGCACCACACCGCACTAAGACACTTCCATGCGAAAGGGAACGAATCTAGCGCTGAACAAAAAACATAGTCTGTCCGGTGGCCAAGCCGACCGCTATCAAAGGCTCGATAGGATGCCATGTGATTGCTGTAGGGACATTAGGGCAGCAGAGCTTATCCATGGGAACGGCACCACCACCCATCCCAACGTCGTACACGTACACAGCATCGTTTTCACTGCCTACCCCCAACATACTCCCGTCCGGCGAGAACGCCAATCCCAGGGTCAGAAGCGCCTGGTTTTTGTGCAGCGCGAACTGTCGTACCGGCCGCGACTGACGCAAATCCCACACGTACGCAGCGCCGTCTAGAGCCGAAGTCGCGAAGAGGTGCTGTGCGCTTAAAGAGCAGGTCCCGCCTGCAAAACGACTTCCCGTGCACATAGCGACGTGATGAATTTGCCTGCTGTGGGCGTCGTCCATTACACGCAATGGGGCCTCCGCAGCGAGGTCGAGGACGCGAATCTGCTTATTTGAGCTCGCTAACACCACCAGCGTGCTGACGAAATGGTTGATGCATTCAATAGCTGTGATGCTCTGGGCCTCATTGACAGCGTATGAGAAGACGGGATCGCTGATGCGCGGGAGGGTCCCTGAGGCACCGTTGCTGAAGTTGCGATCCCGAGCACCTCCTCCTGCGCGGCCCTTTAGTGCCGGAGCCCGACACGAGGTCTTTGTTACCTGGTCTTTGCCGATCGTGTACTGCGATAGCATCACCCGGTTTTGACTCGTATAGCACAGGAACTTGTCCATGTAGTAAAAACGCACCGCGCAGATTTCGGCGGCTCCAACGCGCGCACTCTCGCTTCCTTTGGGCAACATGTAAGTGAGCACCGGTGTCTCGCCCGCGGTGGGCTTCCATACGTGAATAACACCATCCGCGCCGCTAGTCGCAACCAGGGGCGTTTTCAGAGACATGTTAACGCTTGAGGAAAGGACGGCTGCCGTGTGCGCACGCAGAAAAAACCCCGTCGCCCTGATGCCGACTCAGTGGAAGCTTGAGATAGTACGCCGACCGATCCCCACTCGTGGTGACCAGCGCAGCCCCATTCGCCGTAAAGCAGTTCGACCGCACCACTGCCTGATGCACCTGGGCATGTGTAGCGAGCACGCGATTGGCGTTGTTCGCGGCGGCAAAGGGGTGCTCCTCATACGGGAAGCGCAGCCTATACTCGAGGGGCTCCAGCTCGGCCAGGGCAAGGCTCTTCGCGCCGGATTGAGCCTTCGCCTTGAGCTTCTTCTTGCGTTCCTGCTGCACAGACCACGGCTCCTCGGAGTAGTGGCTGCTCTTCACCACTTTGGTTAAGGTGCACGGCGGCGCTTGAGTCCCAGCTAAGGGACGTAGCCAGGCTCGAGGCAACGACACCTGGGCATGTACCACGTCCACCTCCGCGCCTTGGGCGTTCTGCACCTGTGCCCATCGCGGCAGAGGGGGCTGGAAGGATAACCCGCCCCTACTAAAGTATCGGAGAATTGAACTCTCCGCAAACCAAGCGCCCCAGCTACCGTTTGACGCGCAATGGACTTCGATTTCCAGGTTATCCTTGATGCCAGAATCATCAAGCTCGAAGCTTAACGGCTCGTGCGGATCGGCCCCAATGACGGACTGCACCCCATTTTCGTCTATCAAAAGTGTGTGTTTATCAACGTACAGCACACTGCGTGGCGTCGCGATTGTTATCCAATTACCCACCGTGATATCCGAAATAGTAGAGCCGTATGCCTGCGCGAGGGCTGCAGCGTGCTCGCGCACCTGCTGCCCCACCCCACCAACGGCGGCGGCAGGGCAACAGGAGGGTGGGCCCGATCGCCCAGGTTGGGCTTTCATGAGTTTAGGAGAGTAAACATTTGAAAGCAACTTGCAGAAATGAGCTGTGAGCATTGCTTGTATGTCCAGTACCTTGAACACCTCCAGCCGTTCCGCATGCAGTACATGGACCAATCCGTTCGAAAGCCCTAGCACAAGCAAACACTCCTGCACGCAACTCGCAGCCATAGTGATAACCGTGTGCTTGTGAGTAATAATATGGCCATCCCGTAGAAAACTAGTCGTGAGCTGCAAATTGTCGTCTAGATGAATTTTCAGTGCGATCAGCCGATTATCGGGGAATAAGACGCAAAGGCGGTCCGAGGAGAGAAAGCAGGTCCGCATCCACCCCCCCTTCCCCGGAACGCGTCCATTCTCTGCATTAAGCAACACATGTGACGATAAAAATGAGTAATTGTGTACCTCACCCTCTATTGAAACAAGGCCGTCGGCCCCCAAACACGGAAAAGGGTTCCCAACATTGCCCTCTTCAGAACGCAAAACAAGCAAAAGGTGACTTGAGGTGGAGAGTGCCGTGATCAAGCCGTCCGGAGCAATGTCTGCGTGGAATAAAACATCGGGTGCAGACAGCTGCAACGACCACCTCCGAAGAATACTGCATTTTTCTCGATTTTTCACTCCAGCGTGACGATATGACGGAGTCGGCTCTTCGAAGGCTCCGTGGTCGTTATCCATCGCCGCTAGGTTCTCGTCTCGTAGATCTATTTCCGAAATGGTCCGTAGCACGTCAATGATGTAAAAGCTTACGTGCCCAACATCATCATAGCACAACAGACAGCCGTCTTCGGAGGCCACCATCCGACACGGCTCAAACCAAGGCTCGAGCTCGGTGAGCAACTGAATATCCTGCCCGCTGCTGCGAGTCCAAATATACAAGCAACGGGTGCCGCGACTCGACCAGACGACATAATCGGAGATAACAGCAAAGCACTGGACATGTGCCTTGCACAAGATATCTCGGGATTCCTCCTCCTGGTGCATCTATCTTTACCAAACGTATGGGCTCAGTTGTTTTGCTCTTTTTATTTGCTGAGAAAACCACCCAATGAGTGCATGCTAAGGAAATGAGTATGCAATAAAACCAGCGCTGATAAGAGGTTATACTTCAAAGTCAAAAAAAAAAAAGAGCATTGTTGGGGTAAAGAAAATCTAATGAGCGTAGTTGTGTTTTCACAGGCGCAGCAAGCAAACAAATCGACTAGACTAGAGCAAACTCCATAATGCTTAGTAGAATCAAGTTATTAAGACGCCTATTATTATGATTTTCCAGGAAAAGTGAATCAAAACAGCCGTTTAAGGGTACTTTAGACAACAAGGGGCGGGGGAAGGATAAAGAAAAAAATTGCGGGAAAAATGATATTGTCACCGTAGATTTAGCTAAATAACTGAAAGTAATGTTTCAAAGTATGAGAAAAAAGTGAACATAGGGAAGGAGATGTGAAGTCTCACAAAATAAGGGATTGCCTTGGATTTTTTTGAGTTGTGGATAAGCCATGTCTGCTGAATAAATATGAAGTCTAATAAATAAACGAAAAATCAACCAAGGTAAGCGAAAATCAGTGGGGCATGTCGACATTAAATTCATCAGCACTTTTACTCTTCTTCATTTTAACTATAGGAAACTTAAAGCTGAAATTTTATTCATTTAAAAGTATATTAATGCATAAGGTATTTAATTAAACATGCGTAAACGAATGCCCGTACGGCAGCATGTAAACTTACTCCCACATTATAAGTTAAACACTTTCCTTAGCAGGTGATAGATCACTAAAGAACGAACTGAACATGCGATATTTTTTGCTTTAACTCTGCAGCTGAAAACAGAAAAATGTTCCAATTAGAGCATCACACTTTGCTGAGTACTTTTTTTGTGTCTGTTAAAAGCAAATAAAAGGAACAGAGCAGTAATAGTGTAAAAATTACCGGATGAAAAATGTAAACATTACTTAACATGAAATAGGTGATCAAATAAATAATATTCTCTTCTTCTTTCAATGTCCAGACGATTCAAGAATCCCAAGAATAGTAGTAAATTTGTATATAAACCCATTTAGATAAAGAGAGATATTTTGATTACCAAATATGTGAGCTTCAACTTGAAAATACCTTCAATCATATTTCATAAGCATATACACACATATATATCTATATATAAATGTATAGATATACCTTTCATCGCCTTCTCTGTTGATTTAAAATTATCATATTAAGCTAAATGCAACAAAAACAAAAACTGTGTAAAAATAAACAGGACCCTCCTCCCCCTTGATGTTGACAACTTAAGTTTCTCATTACCAAATTTAAGAAAGTAAACAACTTCCCCACATAGGAGGGAAAAGCGAGTATAGTCAACAATCTTTTAAAAAACTTAAGGATTTAAATATGCGTTTCGTCAATACCTTTGGGGAAAGATAGTGAATGAAATATAGGATATTCTGAACAAAGTCGACAATCACATTTCAAAGGATATGCTAAACTACTCTCATTTTCAGCGTTGATATTTAACCCAAATAACACATAAGCTGAGATCCTTATTCGTATCAGAAAGCAAATATATACTAACGCCAAATATTTCCCCACACTCAAATCAAGGCACATTTTCCCGCACTTAGATTAAGTTAAAACTTATATTGGAGGCACCTAACAAACAAAGACAAAAGGCTTGAATAGACCTCAACTCACATGGAGAAAAGGGTTTTGTCTTAATACGTCAGCATTCCCCCCCCCCCCCTCTTCCAATTGTATAAAAGTAGCAAAGACAGGCGGATTCTTTTTTCAGACAAATTTTACGAAATTTATGAGCAATTCTTGATTCCAGTTAAAATAACTGTAATGAGATTTTTGAAATATGAATAGGGCGAAAAAGGATAAAATCAATATCATGAATAAAGCTAGAAGCACAGAAAGCTCATGTTAACTGATGTGAAGAATTTCATGCTTTTGTCGTTACACTTTCATTTAAATATTGCAAAATTCAGCAGAGCACCCTTCATAAAAAAAAGCTCTACCTTCACCACCTATTTCCATGTGATATTAAGTTCCTCACCCAATCAGAGTCAGCAATTCAATTAAGCACGATCACCCCAGGTTCTACTAATATTTCCAATTTTTTTCTAAAGTCTCTTACCATCCCAAAACAAAAATCAAGTGAAAAAACCTCACACAATGTTTGAGAAAAACAGGCCTACTTCGGGCTATTTGTGTTCATAGAAGAAGTAGTAAGGACCCCATGAGAACCGGATCTTGCAAAGTGGGTATGTGAATATCCCGTGAAGCCACCATTTTGCATGCCACTTTGCGCCGAGCAGAGGAATCCACTGGTGTTATTTGAGGTACTAGTTGAGAAGGTATTATTATTCCCCAAACCGGGGCAGTTATTGTTGTTGTTGCTACCGAAGTGGGTGAGAACTCCGGCAGAGAGCATGGGCACCGTGCTGCGTGGCGTGCTCGGGCTCGGTGTGCCTGGCGCCGACGAGATGGGCGTCAGGAGGGAGTAGGGGTTGTGCCGGTAGTGCATGCTCCCTCGTGCGCTGAGCGTGCCGCTGCGTGCCACGGGTGTCTCCACCGAGGGGTCGGTGTTCCCGCCGCCGGCCCCGCACGGCACGACGTTCAGCAAAGGCACGTGTGACGGGAAGTTGCTGCTCGCATCGAGCGCGGCGTCGGGCTCGAGGCTAAAGCTCAGAGGTGTCACAGAGGTCGGGCGGTCCGCGGAGTACTGCTCATGCGCCGACATCTGCGTCGAGTGGCCGCTGTTCACGGAGGCCATTGTCGGGAAGGTCACGTTAAGGAAGGTCGACGCGAGCGGCGGGATCGGCGTCGTGGGCAGGACGTCCGCGGGGAGCGGGGCTGTTGGGGCACTGCCACCGGTACCGCCGACGAGTATTGTGGAGTCGGACGATGGGTGAGGGTACTGCGGCGGTTGAGTCGACAGCGACACCGCGTCGTGAGCCGGTGCTGGCACCCCGAACGACGAGAAATGCTGCATAAAGGGGACGCCGATGAGGCGGTCGACCACTACCACCCTCCCGTCCTCGGGCGACGGGGAAAAGAGGTGGTTGATGCTATGAGGCAGCTTGGGTCCCAAATGAGAGCTGGGACTTCCAGAAATTGGGGTGTAGCTATTAGTGATGTGGTTTTGCAACTCCAATTGGTGCTGCTCGCGGCGGCGCTGACGACGCTCGCGCTTGTTTTCCTCCGTATCGGCATACTTCGCCAGTAGGGCGGCGGAACCCATGAAGTAGGTGTGGTTGCCGTGGAGCTTGCTGAGGGCATTTTTGGCATCCTTGATGGTCTCATACTCCGCGTAGACGACCCACACCGGACTGCCGTAGTGGTCCTCGCGCATGGCACAGTAGGTCAGGTTGCCGAAGTTGTGCAGGAAGTTCTCGACCTCCACCTGGGAGAGCCGCTGTGGGATGTTTCGGATGTAGAGCGCGTTGCTAACCTCATCCGCGACCTTGCCGTCATGCTTGGAGGGGAAGATGCACAAGTTGAAGCTGTGTCCGCACAGCGTGACGCAGGTTTTATTGAGCTCCTTGTAGGCGAGGTCACCTTCCTCCTCGGAGTCGAAGAGAACGAATCCAAAGCCCTTGCTTTTACCAGTGGCCGCATCGAGCATCACTTTAGCACTTTTAGGATTGTAGGACTCGAATATCTTCTCGAGATCTGCATCGGTGACGGTGCGTGGCAGCTTAGTTACGAATAGATTTTGAAGACTTGTCATTTCTATATTATTAATAGCTTGAAAAAACAAAAAGGGTCTATTTTTACTGCTTACCTTTTTTTTCTTTTGGGGGACTGACTAGACAATAGGATTTTTTTTTGATGGAAAATATTAGCAAGTGCTATATTTTTAAAATTAAGGTTTTTTTTTTCTTCACTTAAAGCGTAATAATAATAAAAAGCGGGGCTTATTTTTAACTGAATGTTGTTTGTAAAGAGCTTTCTGTGGAAAAGCAAGAATCAATTTCTGAGAAGGAAACAAATAGCACTGAAGTCACGCACGATGCATAAATTATCCTCTGCACACGAATAGCGTTACTTGTCTAGTGGATGAGTTTAGGATAGAAGAGATTACATTAAGGTCGATTAAATATCCGATGGATTAGAGCATGAGGATTTAAAAAATTACGCTGATAATGCTATTATTCTTATTGACGGGCATTAAGGGAGATTTGCACTAAATAATGTAGTGCACAACACTTCTTTACACGTTTGCATTCATAGAAATTTTTATTCTCTACATTTAACAGTGTGCTCAAACATTTGATGCACATTACATATAGTTATTTAGATTCATATATTTTCCTTTTGGAAAGAAATGCCAAATTCCCAAGTACGAGGTAGCTTGGTATCACTTCACCGAAATTTTGAGCGCATATATGCCGGAAAGAAGAAAAAAGGAATATTATTAGGCGCATTGATATGCTCTCCATCGGAACATATACTTATCTACGCAATTTTATAAGTGTATAGGAAGAGCAGCATATATATACATATGTATACACACACACACATATATATATATATGTATGTATTCGCCTTTTGCAATCAACATGTACAACCCTTAATAATACTAGCACGCCCGCTATTGTTTCTATAAATACCCACCTTATATCTTTTTATTTATCCAATCAATACAGGTTCTGATAAGCCGAGGATCGAAGCACGATCCTCATAGAGGCACTCAGTGTACGTAAAGACTACGAACACAAAATGCTAAATGAAGCTAAATGACCAAATGGGATATAAGTGGGGAAAAATCCCGAATATAATAATAAAAAAGGTGAGATAATAATTATGTACTACATTTATAAACCATGTAATGTATAATTCAAGCAACTATGAAAATTGCTTCCTTTGTTCCGAAAGAGTATCTAAACATTAGTAAAGTTCATTTTACAGCAGCAGCAGGGAAATATTTTACCTCCTGAAAAAATCAGTTTTAAAGGTGTGAAAATGAGGAACAGAATCGCAGCAACAAGGTAATTTAATATATGTAAAAAAACCCCTTTAAATATATGAAATACTTATGGTAAATGAATAGCATGTTACTTTCCACTTTTGCAAGTTGTTAGTAAAACCCCTTTTTGGCATTTTTTTAAAATGCACATGCAAATTCTGTGATAAATATCAAAACTGAGATTTTTATTCATGTATACTTATAAATCAATAAAACACTTAGCACTTTCTCTTATTTTAATTTACTTTTTAAAAAAATTAAGCAAATCTATTCAGCGCTTTGTTAAGAGACAAATATGAGGCAAGGTGCCAAATAATGGTGGGACTGTTGATCTTAAAGTCATAGCCTGAAGGAAAAGAGCGCGCAATATCCACTAAAAGCTGAAATACTCAACAGATGCACGTAAATAGCCTCACTTTGTAAGTTGATCCAGCAAACCGAATTTAGACGAATTAGAGATAAGTTAAAAATTTCGTCGAGAAAGATTTTTCATTAATTGAAACAAAAAAGAGGAAAGACTTTAAGAAACATATTCACCACACTATGGCAACCCTCCACTGTTGCTCCTTTTTTTTTCGGAATTGAATTACATTGAATTGAAACCCACGAGGTTCCTCAAAAAGGATAACAGTGGGGAAGCTCCCTCGTTAACTGAGGAGTGTCAAGATGCACAGAGAAGAAAACAATTGTAAGAGACCAAATTTCATTGAAAAATCTGAACAGTATATGGATATGCAACCAGTTGACACCAGACTCCCCTAATCGTTAGATTTTCTGAACACTCATTTTCATGGCGCAAGTACAACAACAACAACAACAACCTTCTTGTGTGTTTATCAGGCATACTTGGTACAACATCCATATTAATTATGCGATATTCAATCACACGCATATTTTAAAAAAACGCAAAAACATTTGAAAAAAATGTTGGAATGCCTTTAGTATCCATTCTGTTAGCCTTTTTTCACGTGAGAAATACTACTGAGATACGATTTTTTGCATATAGGCACGCTAGAGCAGTAATTGGTGATAAAAAACAGACTGGATTGGTTACCTGCAGCAAGATACCAAGAATTTATACAAGAGTAAAAAAAAGACGCCATATAAATTTTGTAAAGTAGTTATATGTTCAGATAAATTAAAAATTTATGAGGTACTTTATCGGCTAAACAAAAATCATCGTTTCTGGAAAAAAATAACCCCTAACAACAATCATTAAAAAAATGAAAAGTAGAAACTCCTGTGGTGGGAAAAAGCTAAAACTTTTTTTCGGTTATTGTTGATATTTTTGAAGGTGTGCTTATATCATATATTTTTATTTTCTACTTCATAACCCTATTTAATTCTGAAATCACGCATAAAGCAAGGTTCCCCTTCAAATAAACTTACATGCCGGAGTAATTGCAAAAAAAACAGAAAAAATGAGAAAAAAATAAAATGTGTGATATTTGGTTTGAATTGACTTGATGATATTCAGAGAATTGATTTTCTAAACGATATTACTTATCGTTAAATTGCATACTGAAAAGGTAAAAAGAAACTCTTCCAGGTGCTTTTAGCGTCTCCTTATTTTCCTATCCGTTCGAATTTGCCTACCGTGCGATGCACAAAATATCTTTTATGTACGTCGGAGGACAGCAACTCCACAGGTTGGCTGATGTGCTTCCTTTCAGCGGAGGCATCGCATCCTCCGTTTCTCCTTTCCCTTATATTGCTATAAAGGGAGCTGCCTGGCGATCGCACCCGACAGGCGGCGGGGAATCGTTCATTGAGGACACAAAAAACGGCGCGTTGAGGACGGCCCCGCCGTTGTAGGCCGCGGAGTACGCGAAAAGCCCTGGATTGGGCCGTGAGTGCAGGCCGACCGCCTCCGAGCTCAGCATCAGCGGCTCCTGCCCCCCCGCGAGCACAACTGCGCCAGAGGAGTCGTAGCCGAGCAGCGAAAAGGCGCCGGCGCCGCCGAGCTGGGAGAGCCGCTGGAGTTGCAGGAAGTTGACCGGGGCCGTGCCCGCGCTCAACGAGGACGACGGGGCGTAAACCCGCTGCCCGCCCTCGAGGAGGACGCAGCAGTACTCCTGCGAAGGGACAACGAGACCCTGCAGCGGCTGGTAGTCCGGCAGGGTGGAGTGCACGGGGCTCGCCGCGGAGGGCGTGGTCGAGCCGTGCGATTGGCCCGCGTAGGGCGGCGGCGCGAGGGCGTCCGCGCCGGGCGGGCTCAACGCCGCCAGCTCCTGCTTGCTGAGGTAGAGCGAGGGCGGGGAGGAGCTGTTCTCGACGGACGGTGCGAGCTGGAAGCTGGGAAAGATGCCGGGGCCCAGGGCGGCCTCCAGCGGCGCCGACCCCCGCGACTCCCTCCCGCCGCTGCAGCCCCGTCGAGGGGGGAAGACCACCCCGCTGCTGGGGAGGTTGTGGAACGCACCCACCCCCTCGCGGCGGCGGTGACGACGCTCGCGCTTGACGCCCTCGCTGTCCTCATACTTGGCCAGTAGGGCGGCGGAACCCATGAAGTAGGTGTGGTTGCCGTGGAGCTTGCTGAGGGCATTTTTGGCATCTTCGATGGTCTCATACTCCGCGTAGACGACCCACACCGGACTGCCGTAGTGGTCTCCGCGTATGGCACAGTAGGTCAGGTTGCCGAAGTTGCGCAGGAAGTTCTCGACCTCCACCTGGGAGAGCCGCTGTGGGATGTTTCGGATGTAGAGCGCGTTGCTAACTTCCTTTGCGACCTTGCCGTCATGCTTGGAGGGGAAGATGCACAAGTTGAAGCTGTGTCCGCGCAGCGTGACGCAGGTTTTATTGAGCTCCTTGTAGGCGAGGTCACCTTCCTCCTCGGAGTCGAAGAGAACGAATCCAAAGCCCTTGCTTTTACCAGTGGCCGCATCGAGCATCACTTTAGCACTTTTAGGATTGTAGGACTCGAATATCTTCTCGAGATCTGCATCGGTGACGGTGCGTGGCAGCTTAGCCACGAATAGATTTTGAAGACTTGTCATGGGTTCGAAAGTCTTTTGTTGGTGTTTTGGTTGGTGGTATAATATGCAAAACTATTTAAAAAGATGGTTTCCTATACTTACAAGCTTAATTGGTCGAAAACAGCTGTTAATAATAGGGAATAAATGAGCTCTTTAAATTAAAAAGCTTTTGATGTAATCTTTTTTTCCGAAATTAGGCAGAAGAAGAAAAAATCCGGGAAACAGGTTTTAAGATGAAATTCTAACCTGAAAGGCCCTTTCTAAAGCCTGCAAAGCGATACAGAGTATAAAATTTAATACAAGCAATATATATATATGAATTATAGTAAGGGTTTGTAGCAGAAATCCAGAAGTGGAAACCCCCAAATACAGGTCTTCTGATATGTGTGACCAATAGCAAAGATAAGGTAGGACTGGTGTATCCCCCATAACGTTTTTCGCATATCCCCCCACCCCGACCTCTTACTTTCTGACGGCATGACTTCCCTATGTCCACTTGATGCGAATTTCATTGCTCTTCAACTTTACTGGTGAAGTACCCTTTTTGCCCTTGCTACTCCATATCTCGTGAAGCGCTGCAGCACGGAATTGTGTTATTATACCATCATGTCGTCAATAAGCTTATGGATGCTCTGTTAAGGGCGTCGGTCACATTGGTTGGTATAAACAGTGTTTGTCATCAGATAAAACTACTCCTTTGGGAAAACGATCGCGCCTGATCGCTAGCGCCCTTTCCACCGCAGGATTAGCTCGTTGCACATAGGCGAACTATACTATGAAATGCAATTATGATGATGAGTGAAATGTACATTTTGTAACGCTGTGCTTTGCTAAGTATATGTGTTTAAGGAAAGCGGAAGCGGAGAAAAGAAAAGTGCTGCTTGATCTTTTTTTTTTGAGGTTCATAAGAAAATGCCTGTGCATATCAAGCCTTCAGAGAATTTCGTTTTCCAAATCCCAGACGCATGGTTCAATCTTAAGTGACTTGAAATAGGTTATTGTATAAGAAATATGTGAAGGCGGAAAGTAGGAAAAAGAAACTCATGAATTAATAATAAAAGATAAAAGAAAAATGGAAAACGGATTAACTGAAATAATTAGGGCGCAAAAAAAACATCATGCTGATCTTCATAACTAGTAATAATAATAGTCCGATCTAAAGCCCGCCCCTAAGAGAAAGAAAATAAATAATGTTGTTTATGTTGTAAATCTTAATAAACGGATCGCATATAAGAACCCTGCACTTATTTCCCGTAGTCAGCAGCAAACTTGAAGTCTTTGACTTCCCTTTCCGACTTTCATTCGTGTTGAGGAGCAGCTTGAACAGTGATTCAAATTTCTCTCCTGTTAAAAAAACGGATTTTCCTTTCTTTAGATAACATACAATTTAATTCAATTTTTGTCGACAAAAGAAAATGAAATAAAAAAAATTCCCAAACGGATTTCCACCATTTATTTCCTCCCTTATATTTATCTGGATCAATAACCTTATGAAAAAATCAAACATATTATATATTTTCTCGTTGTTTGTTTCTGAACTGGAAACATCTGCTCTCAACTCTTTCTGACACCTTTGCTCTATTTCACAATATTCACGAATAGGGCAAGACGAAAATAATTTTTCACAGCTCTGACGAGATGTTAAAAATATAAGACACAAGGGAATGAGTTATACGGCTTCATCGAAATACGTTCAACTAATTTCCTCTAAACTACGGAAAAATATTGTTGCCACTGAAAGGGATTGCTTGCAAATAAATTTTGAATTCAAAAAGGTTGTAGTATATGATTAACATCCAAAACGTGTTCATGCACCAACATATATTAGAAGGTATATAGGTGTACATGTTTCTATAACAAACACGAAAAGGGAACATTAATATGAAGTTTTTTATAGACTTAAGGGAAACCTGCCTAAAGAGCAGAGAATTTTTATGATCAAATCGTAGATTAAGAGCTACATAAAACATAAGGAATAAATCAATAACTTAAGGAACTAAAACAAAGAACACACACACACACGCACACACACACACACACACATATATATATATATATATATATATATATATATCAAATAATATTAAAAAACTTTCAAAGAGATTTATATCCTCTTTTTAGACAACTTCAGTTTGCTTTATCGCTTTTTTCCCCTACTCTTGCCGTATTTTCGAATTGCATGTACACTGTTACAACCTTTGAGCATGATTTGACAACGACAACAATGACGAAAAAGAATTTCAAAGGATTAAAATATCTATATATGCAATAACAAAAAGGGGGGAAAAAAAAAAACAATAACTTACACGGAGGCAAAAAGAAAAAACGAAAATAAAAAAACAATTTCACAACAAACCCACAGAATCAAAAAAAAGATACAAACAAAAAATCCGATAAAACATCTGTATTAAACCACCACCCAGATACCCAAGAAACTATAATAAAAGAGCCCAACAAAGGTAATAAATAAAAGTTAAAATAGAGGGAAAAGAGAATTAAACAAGGGGAAAAGGTATGCCACTGTATATACGTATAGATGCATATACATTTGAGAAAAATTTATATGCAAATTGACGTTTGTGTGCTAATATCTTCTCAAGCCTTGTTCAAATCAGAAAATATTTTTTTGAAAAAAATTAAAAAAACAGAAGAATTTAAGCTTCAGAACTCTTCTAATATCCCGTATTTCCTTCGTTTTCCTTCCAAATTCGCCATTTTTTTTTTCCGTTGTTGCTGTTCGGGTTGAAAAATATCTTACTCATACCGAACGCTGGAGTAGCTGTAAGGGTCAAAGCGGTAGCGCGTTGGGTAGGCCGGAGGAAGGGCGTGATCCTCCACCATCGTGACAAAATCCTCCTGAATGGCGACCTCGTAGGCGGGGGGCGGCGGCAGCAGCCCGGTCGACTCCGAGCTCCCGTCGCTGGAGGCCATGTCGAGCTCCGTGCCATCCGACTCAACGCGGTGCATCGTCGTCGTGATCGCCGTGCAGCCGTCGTCCTCGCGGGTCTGAAAGCTGGCTTTTCGGCCGTGGTTCGGGCTGAAGGCCTCCGCGTCCCCGGTGGTGGGCGAGTGCGTCGCGATGTCATCGTGGGAGAAGGCGCAGCGTTGCTCGAACGGACAGGGAAGGCCGAGCGCGTAATTGCGGCACATCTTCGTCTTTAGCTTGGTTGTGTCAATCCGCTGCATGCGGCGGCGGGGGCTGCCGGAGAAGTCGGCGACAGACTCATTGTACATGGGAGCGACAGCAGAAATGTTCTCCATGGCAAAAACGCAAAAAAAAGAAAATGAAAAGGAAGGATCTTTGAGGAATAAAAATATATCCGCTTTGGGAAAACAGGAGTAGCTATACTAGTTCCTTTTTTTTTTTTTGAGTGTGTGTTGTCGTAGTAGTAGTTGCTGCTGATAGGTCCTGGCGTGCTCGGATCGTGCGTAAAAGGTGTAAGCTGAAGCAAAAGGAATTCTTCCTATAAGAGTGTAAAAAATGGGGAATAGAGTAAGATGTAAAGCATGTATATATATATATATATATATATATTACCAAGTAGTAAAGAAAAAGCTCACCAATAATGTATTAACGAATGACCATGTAATCTAGAAGCTAGAATAGCTCTTTTACAGTTGATTAACCAGCAAAAAAAAAAAAAAAGAGAAAACATAGACAGATAAGCCTATTCAGACGATAATCCCATTTGTTTGAGATATATATTTTTCTATAGCCTTGCTCATGCGTTGGCGTACTATTTGTCCTCTTCAAGCGGCGGCGGCTCTGTAGGACAGTTCATCTGCGAATGTGCGCAGAGGGTCAAGGCGAGAGCTTCGCCCGCAGCCCGATTTTGCAAGAGTGACGTGATGGCCCCTGTGGGGCCGTTAATCAAGTGTCCCCCTTTGCCGTCTGCGTGCGTCTGGCGCAAGAAAAGGTCGTGGCTTTGGTCCTTGTACTTCTCCCAAACAGGGTTTTGCTGCAACACATCCTCGAGGTCGGCGCCGTGGGACGGATCATGGAGGTTCACCATTGCCTTAATGACATTGGTAATACGCGCACGCGTGGATGCCGAGGGCTCCCGCGACTCCCCGCCGCCGCCCGCGGTGTTCCCACCACCGTCCTCCAGCTGCCGCAGTAGCCTCCCTACGAGATCGTGCGGCGCGGCCAGCGCGAGGACGCCAACGCGCGGCGTCGCGGCCGCGATAAACTTTGCGAGGGTATCCAAAAAAAGCGGCTCAGCCGTGGGGTGCTGTGCGTTGCACTGGAGTAGCAGGCCAATCACATCCATCGGTATGGTCGCCTCCACGCACGGCGTCGACGTCCACATCTCGTTCAGCCAGCACAGGGCCGACGTCGCCAGGAGCTCGTGCGGGGAGCTTAAAAGCAACATCACCCTGTGCATGTACCCCAGGCCCGCGCTGTAGTCCTTCAGGTCGTCGGAGGAGCCGAGGAGAAGCACCCCGGACTGCGTGAGCAGCTCAATCAAGGACGCGTCCGCCGGCGGAAGCTCAACGATGCCCTGGGCCCGCTGGCAGACCACTACATAGCGCTCCAGCAGGGCGATCAGAAATTCCTTGGGCTTACGGACCTTCCACATCGGGCTCTGCACGTACAGCGCGAGAAAGACCCCACCGATCTGAATTTCGTCCTCGGCCGGGGCCTTCTGCGCGTCGTCCGGCTCCGGTGTGTGCCTCCAGTGCTGTAAGGAGTCCTCCGCGAGGGCGGCGACGACGTGGTCGCGGCACGCTAAGACCCGCCGTATGAACCGCTCTCGCCGTTCTTCATTCCAAATGAGCTCGGGGCTTTGCTCTCGCGCGTCTAACATCGCACACGCCTGCGCGATGTTGCCCTCTTTGATGGTGTCGAGAAAGATCGTCGGGAGGTACTGCGCACAGCACAGGTAGAGCTTCGGCCCAACCAGCCGCTCACACAGGACCTTGCCAAGGCACACGCAGCTCATCTCTTTAATCTCCCTGCTCCCGCCGGCCGCGTAGAGAAGCAAAAGAACAACATACATCCCATAGTCCAGGACGTCTTGTACCATCGCCCGGTGCGCAAGTAGCCGCATAAGGAGTTGTAAAGAGGATTTCTGCACCTCCATCTCGACGGGGCTGCCCAGGAGCATCGTCAGCTTCGAAATCGCCAGACGCACCCGACAAATCGACTCCGTGAAGATTTCGGAATCGAGCAAATGCTCAAGAAGTCTCAAGGAGGGTATGAGCACCTCGACCGGGGATGCACTTTCCAACAGCTGGACAAGCGTCAGGGGGGCGTGCTGTGCGGCGAGCCTTTCAACTTCGCGGAAGTGGTTGCGCACAAGCAATTTTAACGACTCCACGATGAGGACAAGACGCGATGGCAAGCTCGTGTTCGACGAGCAGGCCTTCAGGTCTTTCTCCAGCGCCAAGAAGAAGGCGACGGGGTCCTCAATGCGGAACTCCGGTTGGGCCGTGTACAGACGCAGGAAGATGCCCCCAACTTGGACCTCCTGGCGGTGCAGCGTGTAGGAAAAGTCCCCATCACAGAGCAACGCCATCGCCTCGTCCCCTGTTATCTCTCCTTTCAGGCAGCGATTGGCGTTCACCTCCAGCAGCTCCTCCAGCTCAGCTCGGCAGGTGTGATTCCAGAAGAACTGGGGACTCCCGGAATGGCCATTCAGGCAGGAAAGCACATCAACCTCGCATCCAGGCGCGGTGGCGATCCTGCGGAGGAGATAATGCGTTAACAGCCGCTCCAGCAGGCGGGCGACCACGCCATTCGGCTGCGTGGCGCGTTGACCAGCGTCCGGCGCGAACCCCGCGAGGGCGGCGAGCGCCTTCATCGCGAGCACCGCCGTGCGATTCCACGCGAGCTGTGCGTGATGGGCCTCCTCAAGCCTCACCCCAGCACGCTCCAACGTCGGATCATAGCGGAGGAGGGCCCGTAAAAGATGCCAAACAACGCCAGCCGTCGTCAGCCGAGCCTGGAGCACGGGATCGCGACATTGCACCTCGCACGCACGCACGCACGCACGCGAGAGCGCGGGGACGTTCTCGCAGGCGACCCCTCTCGCCGTCAGCGTGGGGATCGCCGGGAGCTCGCGAAAGTCGCGCCGGCAGTCCGCGAACTGCGCGACCGTGGCGAGGGCCTCCATGCAGTGCACGGCGACCTTCACGTGAAGGTCTTCCGGCGTGGCGTTTGGCGTGAGGAGCTCAAAGCAGCGGGAGGCAAGCTCGCCAAGGACAGGGATGCCGCCCTCCGCGCGCAGCTCATCGGCATTAGCAGGGACGTTCTCGACGGTGAGCCGGCAAAGCTCGGCCGCGGGCAGGACAAGAGGCACCTCCCTCCGCAGCATCTCGCATTCGCCGACTTCGCCGCGAAGGAGGTGAAATAGCAGCTCGTACCCGGCGTATTTGTACGCCTTCAGATCCTCCGCACAGCGCTGGAAAAGAATACACTGCGATTGCAGAATGAGGTAGATGTTCTGCGAGTCCGGCTCGTCCGACTTCAAGTTATCACTCATCAGAAAAGTGTAGGCTTCATGGATGGCCCGGAATCGCTCTTGCCCTTCGGGGTTCTTGTCCGGGTGATAGCGCGCAGCGAGCTCAAGATACGCCTTTCGAATGCTCTGTGGGGTTGGGGTGGCCTGCTCGTCAAGCGGCACCACCTCGAGCGTGCTCAGGCAGTCCTCCCGCGAGAGCCCGCACGGCGCCTTGTCAAGCTCCCCCCGCCAAGCCGCCAGCAGGTCGCGCAAAAAGCCAACCGCGTCGCGAATAGGCCAGTTGGGGTACCGCAGCGTATCGCACAAGTGGTGTAAATAATAATCCGCGCAGAACAACTCCTGCCGGAGCTGCTCATACGCGATGCTGCCAATGGGGCAGTACAGATAGGGGAACATGTGATTGCTAAGAAGCCGCGGAAAAAAGTCGCCAAGATGGGCCGCGACCTTCCCTGCAAGATGTAGGCGCATGTTCTTCCCCCAGATAATTTCGGGGGTTTCGTACTCGCCGAGAAAAACCTCCGCAAAGCGCTCGGGGCCGTGGTTATCGAGAAAGCCCACCATCGCCGGGGGCAGCAGGGGCCCGAGGACGCTCCCGCAAATGGTTCCTTCGCCGCTCGCGTGGTGAAAAAGGGATTGCTGGGTATGCGTCGCGTACAGCATGCGGGAAAACGGCAGGATGTCGGAGTCGGCGTTAATGAACGGGAAATAATAAAACCCCGTGAGAAAAAGCCGGCTCATGAAAGGGTTGTCCTCCATGACAGTGTAGAGAAGCCGATTTACCCGCTCACACACGGCGGAGTCGAAGGTGAGCAATAATTGCACAATATGCGGTAGGACGGTCGGGCCACTTAGAAAACGCTTGACCTTTGGTAGCGGCTGCATCACAGCCCCGCTTGGATTCCGTGAGGGGTACTGATCGCAAATGTACTGAAGAATGTCCAGAATCGTGCATGTCACCGCCATATAGCTCAGAATAAAGGGCATGCTCGCACACATAATCCCCCAGCGCAGCTGCTGAACCTCCCGAAGCTTCCTCCAGGTGGGCATCCCCTGCGCCCACACTCTCCCCACGTCTTGTATCGCCGCCGTGGTGTAGAGCTCCTTCAGCTGGATAAAGGACACTGGGCCTGATTTAGCCCCGTCCTTCTCGTAATACCACTCCTTTGCCGTCCACCACGCGGCCTCGGCGGAGCTGCCGGGCTCGATCGCGTTGGTAACAACCCGCAGCGGAGGCCGATCCACGTCCAAGTGGGCAAGGGTGACCTGCTCCACCAGCGCCTCCAGGCCCCCGGCGTCCAGGAAAAGTTTAATGTTATGCCGCACGCGAAAGGCCTCGCGGAAGAAAAGCAAGAGCCGATCGCGAAATAGCGGCTCCGTTGTCGAGCGCAGCATGCAGACAAAGTAGGCAAGGTCCCGCAGCTCGCCAATCGCAATCGGGTGGAGGTTATACAGCCGCGCCATGCCGTGAAGGGCCTCCAGCCTCCCCGCGGGCTGCTCTGCGAGGAGAAAGTGGTGGTAAAGATCGTCAAAGAACTCCCTCGGCCGCGCGATCACCGGGTGAGGGCTCTCGAAGAGCAAACGAGGGTAGTGCTGGCCGATCCTCACATCCTCCGCGAGGGAGTGGTAGACGACCTCGAACTCCTGGTAATTCCACGCCACCGCGCGTTCGCTTCGGAAGTTCTGGCCCGCGCAAAAGGCCGCCAGCTCGGCCTCGATCGCGCTCCGGAGCTCATTTCGCGTGGTTTGGTTCCAAATAAGGTCTGGCTGCATGTGGTTTTGCTTAATTTGGTAGAAAAAGAACGTCCAGTTAAGCCCAGAGCTCGGCCGGACGGAGCGGGGACGCAGCCGTATCGGGCTCTCAAGGTCGCCACCCTCGGGGCTGTTCCTCTCGGCAGCGTTTTGAAGAATTCGCTCGAGTGTTTTCGGATAAAAAGGCCGTCGAAAGAAACCATTTTTGGCGTCCCGGTAGGCGTCCGTCATCGGTTGGACCTCTTTTGTGGGGGACGACTCCAACTCCGGCGCCGACACCTTCTCTGTGGACTGAAGGAACCTTAGTAAAGCAAGCGGCAGCATCCGGCGAAGGAGGTCCTGCATGGGGGGGTTTCGAAAGGTCCAGTACACCAGAAGCCGCCGCGCGAGGTCGCGCGATTGCCGGTTTTCGCCGAAGACGGCGACGTTGAACTCGTGCAGAAACCCCCCGTCGGAGAGGGCGGCCTCTTGCATAAGCCGAAAATCCTCCTCGTGGCCTTCTTCCATGCTCACGCAAACAAGCCGCCCGGCGGCGTAGCGGATGGCATCGCAAGGGTGCGCAAGGAGCCGGAAGAGGTCCCTGCCAACAAACCGCACGATTTTCCGCATGCTTAGCTCAAACACCTTCACGTTTGTCGTCTCGCTGTAAGGCGGACAGAGCAAATAGCCAAAGAAGTTCAAAAGACTCAACACCACCAGCGAGGCCCCCTCGTTCCGAATGCTTCTCTGCAGAAGCGCAATTAGGCCGTCAAGAAGGCTGTCCGAGCTCGCAAGATGGTTTTTATTCACAATTTCGTGTTTCATTTCGTAGTGATTGTGGTGAGGTGTCATCAGCGTATTCAAAAACTCCACCACGGAGTGAGTGAGGAGGATTTCCTGCAGTTGGAGGGCCTTCTCAACGCACTCGCCAACCTCCTTCGCGAGCGTCGGCATGACGGCAATGGCACTAAAACCCGCCCTCGACAAGGTGAGCCGCCGGAGGGCCTGAAAGTACTTCTCTAACACGACAGGATCCTGTGAAAGAGGGAAGTGGCAAAGAAGGGCCTTGGTCGCTTGAAAAATAAGCTTTTCCCGATTTTCGCTAAACAACAGATCCTTATTCTCACTCCAGCTGAGGCCATTGTAGTCGATGTTCACGTTAAAAAACTCCATAGCGGTGATAAGCGCCATACTCGGGTTTTCGTGTTTTTCCGATTCGATAAGACAGGAAAGAAGTGTTCGTTCGATTTCCTCAGAAACAACCGCGCGGAGCGGGGCGAATCGCCTTCCGCGGTCCACGCAACTTCGGGCGATGCTGATATTTGTGTTACCGGCGGCCCGACAGGCCTCCAAAAGGTGCGCAAGCAGAGGGTCCCGCTGTGGGCAAAGGTACACCTTCACCGCGTAGGGCTCCTTAAACTCCACGCAGAGCTTTTGGTCGTCGTCGGGGCATCTAACGAGGGTGAAAACGTTTGCCAAGGCCTGCGCGCTCACGCAGTCGTAGTTCTCTGGGGTTCGCTCCACCAAAAACCCCTGCGGGGCGGTGCTCAGAAGGCGCTGGATAGGACCCCCGTGATGACGGCGGCTGACTTTCCCGACGGCGAACTCCGCGACCGCGTCGAGGGCGTCGTGCGAGACGCCAAGGCGATCGGCGTTAAACTCCACCAGCGAAAAGCCACACATCGCGCGGTACGGCGGTAGCCCAATAAACCGCGCGGCGTGCGCGGTGATCAACTGCACAAGCTGCCCTACCGAAGGGCTTTGAAAGCAATGAAGGCGCATTTGCGGGCCGTAGGCGATGACGAGGGCGTCTGGGCCCTCCTTGAGCACGCCCAGGCCCCGAATGTGCGCGAAAAGGTACTCCCCAACGACGGAGCCCGTCTGGGGGTCGAGTTGCTCGACGGCGAAGCTGTTCACGCGGAGGAAAATTGAAGAAAAAAGCCCCCCCGCGCGGTGTTTTTCGGCCGCGAAGACGCAGGACGCCAACTCGTGCGCGAACTTCGGGTCGAAGCTCACGCGAAAACGCTCGACGTCGGTGAGCAAATCCGCCCGATCGGCCTCGCTGGGGCAGGAAAAGCTCATCGGCGAGGGCGCCCTCGCCGTCTTCGTCGGCCGCACGGCGATGGAGAAGAGAAAAGGGGAGTCCGGCTCGGGCTGAATATTCACCAACCCCACGAAAAAAGGAAAGGCGTTGGTAACCTGGAAGAGCGTCCGGGGGTGGATGGTCGTGATGCCGACGGGCCCAATGCAAAATATTCGCGTGTACTTTCCTCGCCAGGAGTTTTTCACGACGGTGTAACGCGCAATAAAATCGCACGGCTTCGGCGGGGCGGCCTCGGCGAGGGACGCCAAAAACGACGGTGATGCCCGCAAGTCCGACGTGAGAGATGCCCTGGCGTCCATTCTAGAAGAGGGGAATAGAGGGGGAAGGAGAGTTATAGGTTATGACTTTTTTTCCTTTTTTTTTTTTTTTCGGCCTCGAGATAATATCCAACGCAAACCAAACTTCACAAAACAAAACAAAAGAAAACACACAGTATATGTGTGTATGCGTGTGCGTAAACCTTCTTTTAGACCTTATCTGCCTTCTTTCTCTGACACACGCCAATTTAGATGGTAGATTGAGTGGATAGACGAGATACACGCAAAAGCATTTTTGCTGAGTTAACAATAATAATAAAACAACAAAGATGGAAAGAGATAAGTAGACAAAATACAGAAGGTTCATTTCCACACCAGCTGATTACTAACCATCAGGGTTTTTTTTTTTTTACACACAATGCCTTCAGAGGGGTATTCTAACAACAACGACAATAACAAAAGGATCGACCTCTATTCTGTTCCCGCGCTTTGCTTTGCACACGTACACAATTTCAATTCCTTCCCCGCGGAACTCACATTTTTCCCATTTCTATTCTGGCCAGCTTACGCAGGCAATCCAAGAAATGAAGAATGAACGCTCACAGACTCTAAAATTTTGCGATAGAAAGTGCTCGACACCAGTGATAAGATAGGAATGTAAGAGCAGAACCTCTCACAAGCATAGGATAAAAGATTTTCTCTTTGAGAGTTCGTTTAAATAATGTTCCTTTCCCAAGAGGCAATAATAATAACAATAAAGCGGAATTACCACTTTCAATTCCATTTACGTTACGAAAAGCCCCCAGCTTTTTGGAACGTAGCGAGGTTCGCAAACATCTCTTTCCCTCCTCCTCAACCATTTATTTAGGGTAATAAAAAAGTAAAGGAAACATGCTAAACAACGCTAAAACATCCATAGTTCGTGCAAGAGGTATTTGCCAGAGGATGCACAAACATCCCAAGAAAAAAATAATTTACAGGCCGATTCTTATCCTTTCCCACACAAAAAGAGGGTCCCCTACCACACTACACGATACAGATACAAATTCAGCTAACAAACGTTCGATATTCCAAAAGAAGGACGCATAAAATAAAATAATAATAAAAAGCTAAACTCTAGTCCTATCATTCTACTTTATTAACAAATTGAAGAGTTTATATAACCCTCTCCCTACTTTTTTTTCGGGGGGGGGAGGTTGTTTTTTTCTTCCTAGTTCCTTCCTAATCCTTGATTGCCTACAGAAAATAGAGAGGACGCCGGTCTAGACCCTAAATTTTTCTTTGATTTCCTCTTCCTTTTTTCTGGTTCCTCCCCCCCCCCCCTCTCCTTTCCATACCATTTTTTTTCTTTGTGTTTAATAGCCAAACCCACAGCGTACGCCATGGTGGGGGGCAAAAATCGGCTGTAAAAGTGAAAACGTTCCGAAAAAAACGGCCATCATCGGCACCTCCTTGACGAGGGTTTGCCCCAATCCACGGCAAATCGCGGAGTCGTGAATTACCGTTTGCAAATAACGATGTGCACTATAAGGATAACACAGCGTCGTTGCCACCGCCGCGGAGACGCCGCCGCTGACGAAATGGACGGCCGCCGTTTGCATGTAAAAAGAGGAACGATTTGGCGGGTTCTCCCCAGCCGAAAAGCCCCCCTCTGCAGAGGAAGGGCGGCTACGCTTTGAAAGAGGGAAGAAATTCCGCTCTGAAAAGCGCCGGAGACCCTCAAACACCGTAAGCAGCGTCCCGAAGTACAACGCGTTGGCGAACAAATTCGGCCCAGTATACCAAAACTGCAAAATGGTTTTATTTTTCAACACGCGCGCGACCTGAAGTCCGGGCTTTCCCGTTCGTAGGGCCTCGTCCATTACACGGTTGAGTGGATTACAGATCAATCGCATGTTAAATCCCGCGCAAGCGCCTACTAAAAAAGTGGCCATCATCTTTATCGGGGGCTTTTCCTCCATGCCAGGAAGAATATGAGAGGCTGGGAAGGTGTAAAAAAGCATTAAAGCGCCGAATTGCGGGGTCCGGCGGAGGACGGCCTGCAAGGGCCCCTTAGGCCCCCCTTGGTCAAGGGAAATTACGCACGTGCGGGCAAGGCTCCCGGCCAAGGCGGCGGCTAAAAAAGTCCCGGGATCCTTAACACTTCTGATCGACTCGCTTTCGGCCTTAAGAACGTGGTAGATCACCCAATTGATGCCGCAGTAGGCGTAATTCACAATCTCGAACATTTTCCTCCTCCCCTCCCCCCCCCGCCTGGAGGTCTTAAGAGCGTGAAAAGGGGGAAAAAAAAAAAGGAAAGGAAACGGATGTAGGCTAGCGTGTATCTTGACAAGGTGATCCCTTTCTTTCTCTCTCTCTCCCTATATATATATATATATATATATATATAAGTTGAAATTCGCTATGAATGAAAAGAAATAATAGTAAAAAAAAATTTCATAAAAAAAGAACTTTTTTCCATGAATGAAGAGCTCCCTCCCCACCATTGAGGGAGAGACCTTGAAGGACTAAGATGCTACACCGAGCGAATAATCCACACAGAATTATTATTATTTTTTTTTTTGGATTATATGTTATCGGTTTATGCATCACTTAAAAAGTATTTTTTTTTTTTTTTTGAGGGCCACTTAGCAATTCAGTCTGATTTTCTAAAATAAAATACGCGAAAACGAAGCATCATTTCTTATCGAACTACACGTATCCCTTCACTCCCTGTGGGGAAAACGTCATCATCTCAGCGTATGTAGCAAATATAGGCAATCCCATTTCTGTATTTTACCCCTTCACATGCAAGCAAACAAGACCAAAAAAAAGCGTTAAACGTAAAAATAAATCTCCTCATCAGAAGCCTCCTTTTTTTTTTTAGAGAGAGAGAGAGAAAAAAAAAAAAGAGAAAGAGAGAGGGGCCTTAATTATCTGATGAGCTTAGTTTAGCTTCCCCTCGCCGTCGTAGCCCTTTGGATGGAGCCTATTACTACGCAAGTTAACCTTAAGCTGGTGTCTTTGGAAGTCCCCTTCGCTTTGTTTTAGCGTCTTCGCCTGCTGCTTTTCCTTCGCGGCCGCTAATTCGTGGTATTCCTTCTTCACAAGCGTGTTTTCCTCGTGTTGGGCGGCCAAAATCATTCGACGTTTCTCCATCTCCTCCGCGGCCTCTCGCGGGCGAGGAAGAGGAACGCCGGCCTCCCGTTTAAACAAAATTTTCTTTTTCTGCCTTTGTCGATGGCCCCCGTCCTCCTCATCGTCGTCCTTTCGCCCATTCACGAGAACGAGTTGTCCATCCTGGGCGTTTTCTAAAACCGGCGCCGCCCCCCCTGCGCTGGGGTCCTCCAGGGTGCAGCTATAAAACTCCTGGTACTCCGGGCCGAGGATAATCTTTTCGTGGTCGGCCTCTCGCATATGATCCCGCAAGGCCCCCCAACGACGAGAAGGATTTAGTCTTTTCGTTACAAACCAAACACACCAGGCCGTTTATTTTACGCGCAAGGTACCCCAACAGCCCTTGGATGTCCTTGCGGTAGGCCGACATAGGGATCAAAAACTCGTGCGCACGCCGCAGGTGCTCGACGTTGGCCGCCGCGTCCTCTAGAAGAAACCCGCAGAGCAAACAGCGTCGCTCGTCGACGTCTTTTTCGCGATCCCGGGGGCTGACCTTGGGGAGCTTTCCCTTTTGTTTCCCCTCCTCTTTTTCTTTTCCCCCCTGCTTGGCGTGATGACGGCGATGGAGCCCCATCGCGGCGCTGCCGAGGGAGGTCGTCGTCAGCGTACTCGCGGCGTCGACGTCGCGGTCGAGGATGTGCTGCTGTTTGCGCACGAGATGAGCGGTGGAGCGAACGTGGGCCTGCAGCGTCTGGACTGAGTGAAAGGACTTCCGGCAAAGCGTACAGGAGAAGAGCGGGGCTGCTTTATCCCCCTCCTCGAAAGAAGGGCCCCCGGAGAGCCTTCCCGCCCTGCGAAGTTCCTGCTCGGAGAGCGGGCGAAGCCCCTCCACACGACGCCCGACGTTGATCACGTGGGCCTCCGAGCCGTAGTGCAAACGCAACTCCTCGGCACTACTTAAAACTACATTGCACGCACTACAACGAGTCATAGGGATTGTTATATATTTATTTTTTTCCCTCCTTCCTATATATATATATATATATATGTGTCTAAGAGAAAAAAAAGAAAAAGAAGCAATCTATCCACCTACTACCAATAATACTAATACTAATAAATCATAATAACAAACAAAAAAACACACGAAGAAATCATAGGAAATTGTGTGAAAAATAGAAAGAAAATCCTTGCAAAATGATGAATATTGATTGATTGATTTTCATCCTCGTTTTTTTTCCCCTGCAGTGGCGTATGTTATAATACCCTCCCCCCTAACGAGTGTGTTATAGTAATAAAGATGAAGTGATTGAACTATGGGTGGGTGAACCTATACAAAAGTATATAGTTATTTTTTTTGTTTCTTTTATAAAAAATAAAAAAATTGCTCATTTATTCGAATATTTACACTAGACTGATCCGCCTTCAAATTACAATCAACCCAAATTTCTCAGAGTAAATTGTTTCACTTCACTTTTTAGTCATTCACAATAAAGTAAGTGGGATAAAAATGTGAGGAAAGGAAAAAAAATATTTCAAAAGCTTGTGTCCCAACTAAAAAATAAAAAAATGCACCTTCAACAAACCGAAAAGATTAGACAATATTCAAGAAGACCTTTCCAGATAAACCCTCACTTGCAATTCTATCAACATAAAACCTTCAGCACGGTTCACATTCCCTGGAAAAGATTTCTTTTTTTTTTTTCCACCAATAGAAAAAAAAATAGATCACAATAATGATGATAATAATAATAACAATAATAATAATAATAATAATAATAATAATAATAATAATAATAATAATAATAATAATAATAATATCGTCACTTATGACGGACATAACATATAATAAACGTAGCAGGGGGGATGGGGGATAGGGGGAGGGGGCGAAGGAAAAAAATATATCCTTTAAAGCCTTTTTTTTATCTTCTTAACAATAACAACAACAACAACAACAACAACAACAACCCCGAAAAAGGCACCTATGACCAGAATGTATTCACAGGTGATGGGTGTATATATATATAGATATATACATATTTTCGGAAGGGGGGATGGGGATAGTTTCCTTTTTTCTTTTTTTGGGAGGGGGACCGTCGCGCTTGGAGACTTCAGCATGCTGCCAGGCCCCTTTCTGCTTGGTGCTCTTTTAGGTCCTCGGGCTGGGCGTTGTCGTCGTCGTCGGGGAGGGGGAGGGGGAGCAAGGGGGGGGGCAAGGAACAAACTCCCGGGCTCCGGCAGCAGGCCGAAGAGGCGATACAGCCAAACCTCGATCCTCGTCGCGGCCGCGGGCGAGTCGAGGCGTCGTTTCCCGCGCGGTGGGGGATTCCCGGAGGGCCTCGCGGCGCAGCATCGCGCGCGGCCCCGGGCGAAGGGCCTCGCCAAGGCAGTCGGCGACCACCCACGGGAGCGTCAGCGCCGCCGTGATGGCGAGGATGGCGGCCAGGCAGGGGGGGCGGAGGGTCTGCGCGAAGGCCCCCCCCCCGGCGCCCGGCCCGTACGCGTCGTAGAGCAGGCAGAGCGCGAGGTAGAGCCCCGGCAGGGAGAGGAAGACGGCCCAGTTCAGCACCGTCACCGCGTGCGACTCCGCGTAGACGAGGATGAGCTGCGCGAGGAAGATGCTGGTGTAGGCCACCGTCCGGGCGAGCTCGGCCGACGCCGGCTCCCCGCCCTCGCGCAGCGCGAAGTCGCCGCCGAAGACGCCCACCAGCAGGCCCAGCAGCCCCACCGCCTGCACCCCCCCGCGCAGGACGTAGGAGAGGAACAGCTTCCGCGGCGTCAGCTCGCTCCCGCGCGAGGTGAGGTGGTAGAGGGAGGGGAACCCCTCCAGCACCACCCGCGGCGCGCACCGATCGAGGCAGTACAGCAGCGTGTGCGGGAGCGTAAAGGCGCCATTCCACATGAGCAGCATAAACGCACTCCAGAAACTCTGCCCGGAGCAGTGCGTGAAGAACGCGGTGTAGGTCAGCTGCGTGAAGGCAATGAGCATGGCCTTGTAAAAGCTGTACTTGATCAAGTACGCCGTGCAGACGTAGGCGAATTGACCATGGCAGAAGATAAGCGACCGGAGGTCGTCGAACTGCGCGATGGCGAAGTCGGCGGCCCGGGCGGCCTGCGCGCTTTCCTTCCCCATCACCCCAACACCCACATTCGCCTCTTGGAGCATCGCGACGTCGTTGCCGCCGTCCCCGACCGCCAACGTCAGGTTTCCCTGCTTCCGCAAAAAATGAGAAATCGCGGCCTTCTGCCCCGGCGTCGTGCGCACGCAAATGACACTTAAACAGACCGCACTCAGCCGCGCAAGGCGGTCGCGCAGGAATTTGTCCGACAAAATGCGATCTAAAACCCGCCCGCCCTGCACGATCAGCACCACCGACGACGACGACGGGGAGCCGTCCTCCGAGGTCGACAGCAGGTCGTCTGACATTAACTCCTTCACCCACTCCTCGCCCGCGTCGCCGGCATTCTCGGCGATCCGAATAACGCGATGGTGTGGTTTATAAAGCCCACACGCGAGCGCGATTTGCTCAGAGGTCTCCATTTTATCCCCCGTGAGCATCCAAACCTTCACGCCCGCCTTCAGCACCATCTCGACGGTCGCCTCGGCGTTCTCCTGCAGTTTATCCTCAATGGCCGCGATGCCGGTGGGGGTTAAATCGCGCATCATGGCCTGTCGAACGTCGTCGATGCGCGCCTGTCGGGCGACCATGTCGATCTCCGCCTGGTGTTGGCGAAGAAGAAACCCCTCCAAGTCCTCCCGGCTGAGCTCGCGGGCGGCGAAGAGCATCACCCGCAGGCCGCGCTTGGCGTAGGCCTGGAGGTGCGCCCCCATCACCGGGTGCGTCTCCGCGAGCGGCCCGCGCAGCATCCCCGCGACGCGCTCGTCGGCGCCCTTCACGAGCAGCGAAATCCGCCCGCTGGCGACGTCCTCGACGAGAACCCCCATCGTCTTCACCTCGGAGGAAAAGGGGAAGACGTGGTGGAAGCGAAAGCGACGCTCCTCGTCGGCGATGCGCAGCGTCGCCTCGTCCGGGGTGCGTCGGGTGAGCACCACCCCAAGCCGCGCCGCCCCACAGCAAAGCGCGACCTCGTCCGGGGAGATCGCCTGATAGCTGGGGAGGGGAACCTCCCCCGGGCCGCCGCCCTCGACCGAGGACAACCCCTTCCACAGCGGCGAGGGCGGCGAAGAGGCCTTCGCGCGAGGCGGCTTTTTGCTTTTCCTGCCCTTGGGGTGGTGGTGGTGGCGGCTGTGCGCCGAAGACGACGCCCGCGCGTCGACGCTGTCGATCTCGACCGAGGTGCACAACGCCATCGCGCTCGCGAAGCTCACCACCTCCGCGGGGAGCACCCCACTCGACTTAAGATCGGCTAAACGCGTGCTTGGGAGATCGCGAAGATCGTCAAGGGGGTGACCACCGGGAGAACTCTTCTTGGTATTACCACCACTAATGCTACTCAGACTACTATTACTATTATGATGAGCTTCGGCCGCGGTAGCTGTGGTGGTAATATCAATAAAATCACAAGGTGGGGAATCGAAAACCTTCTGCAGGGGGGACTTTAGGGGAAGCTGCGAGCACAAAGTCTGCGCCGTTGGGCTGATCGCGGGAACGCTTCTGTCCTCTTCTCGTCCGCCTGGCAGGGCGTCGTCGTGGGCGAAGGAAATTCGATAGCCCGGGGCCACCGTAATGGACGCCAAGGTCATCACATTTTGTGTTAAGGTCCCTGTTTTATCAGTTAAAAGGTAGTTAATTTGGCCAAGATCCTCCAAAATACTCGAGTTTTTCACACTACAGCCGACTATTTCTTTACCTCCGCTGGTTTGGACAGGATGCATCATGGCCTGATCCCACTTTACCATTTCCGCCATGTAATACTTGCTGATGTCTACCAGCAGCTTAAACGAGAGGGGAATCATCACTGAGGTTAAAAGAAAAAACCGCAAGGCATAAACAGAAAATAACGCCAGCTTGGATTCCTTCAGAGGGGGTAAATACCACACCGAACTTTCATTCCACGCTGTTGCCAGGGCGCCGAAGACGACGGAAACGGTGATCTGAAATAGAAAAATCAACATCGCGTAGCGATTGACGTCTTGGTCAATTTTGGCCCATTTCACCGGCGTTTTCCGCTTATTCATCCCGCATTTCGTGTCCTGCCCGGTGTAAACGGCGATCGCAAGAACGCGATCGGTGTTTTTAAGCAGGCAAAACTGCGGTAAAAGATGCGCATGGGAGAGGGAAACCTTCTCGGCCCCGCTGCCGAAGGATTCACGGACGCAACCGAGCTCGCGTTCGACTTGGTCATTTTCTTCGTTGTCGTCGTTATCGCCAACGGCCAGCTCCTGAGCCCCGCAGGCGTTGAGTTGCTCCAGGTGAAAAACCGCCACCCCATCGAATGAGTCGATGGTGGAGTTTGGCGAGGGGTACGTCAGCTCTAGGCAGGCTAATTTCCGCTGAAGAAGAGGAACGCTGTCCTCCAAGGTGATAAAAGTCTTTCGCGAGGCCCCCGTGCCGCTTGTTAAAGGCGAAGGAGAGGAAAACGAGGGCGATTGGCTCATGAAATGATCCCCACGCTCACCTTCCTCCCCCTCCTCCTCGTCCTCCTCTTCTTCTCCTGCTTTGACCACATAATGATTGGTGAAAGACGAATAAATGGTAGGCGGGGAGACCACCTCGCGGAGTTTTAGATCAATTTCGCCGTCTAAGTTGTCCGTTCGAATGTACACATGCGGCGCGCTCGCGGCGAGAGCGATCACATCGCACGGGATGTCCTCGTTTCGCTGGATCATGATGATATCCCCAACGCGAATGGCGGCATTTTTTTTATATCGCCATTGACCCGATGCCTTATCCAAAACAAGCCGTGGCCTGGCGTTGTATTTGCAATCCTGGCGGTACCGCTCGACATCGTCGTAGCCTTCCTTAATCGCCGTTAAGGTGAAGGCAAAGAGTATGGGAATCAGCGTCGAGAACGGGCTTACAGGGGCAATACTTGGGCTAAACTGCAGGGCCGTCACCAGCAAAAAATAAAAGTTGAGCGGCCGTCGGAACTGTTCGTAGAAGTTCATCAGAAGAAAGCTGTGAATGGTGTAGTGCGTGTTAACGACCGTGTTGTCGGGAAAGGCGCGGGCGGAGGCGTCATCCAGGGGCTGAATCTCCCGCGCCTGCCCCGCCAGCCCCCTGGTTCTTCCACAGCAGCGAAAAAAGACGCGCAGGCGGCCCTCACGCGAAGGGCGGCCCTGGCGATCCGGCCCGACGACGAACCCCCATAGGGAGGACCACAGCCAAAAAGAAGCCGAGGCAACCACGACAACACCGACGAGGGTGCGTTTCGGGGGCAGCGAAAGGGCGACGTGCTTGCTTGAAGAGGTGGTGGGGCCCCTTCCCCCTTTTTCCTCCTCACCTTCGTGGCCGAGCCCGCGAGTGCCGGACTTGGAGGGGTAGGAAAGCTGTGGATTAGAGGGAGCTGCCATGGTCAAATTGTCGATAGGTTTGGTGGGTTTTCTACCACATGGCATTATCCACAGAGGGGAAAAAGAAAAGAAAATCTCTCCTCCCGCACCTCAGGAAGAGGAGAAAGATAAAAGAGACAGAGAAAAAGAATGTCTATCAAAGAAGAGGTGCTAAACAATAATTTATTTAATATTTGTTCCTTTTTTGAAGAAAGAATAAAAAAAAATTCTTGATTTACTAAATCTTTTGGGGGGATTGATGGCTATTTTCACCACACACACACACACACACACACACTCTTCCTTGTTTGTAAAGTTGATTTTAGAAGAAATCAAAAGGGAGGTCTCAAGAATAGTTGCTGACGTCTCCTCGTTCCAATTATACTAACAATCGAAAATTCAGACTTATGGTATATAACTACATACAAAATGAAAAGTTAACTACTAAATTCACGAAGAAAATAAACAACAAAAAGAAAGAAAAAGAGGAGAGAAGGATTGTTGGCACCATCCGTTCCCTTCGAACTGCAGATAACAGTTAGAAATAGCATTTTTATCCATACCCCTAAAGGAGGTGTATTTTCTTTTGTGTGATAATATTATACACACACACACATATATATATATATATATATATGATGAACATTCTAACGCAAGCTGAAGTGAGACCACTTCTTTTTTGTTATTGTTATTTTTGTTTGTATATGCCTTCATTTTCACCCCGTAGTTGAAAGGAGGAAGGGTGGGGGAGGGAGGGGAACTTGCCTTCACATGAAAAGCAAAAAAGAAAAACGGGAAAAAAAGCAAAGTTCATTCTGTACATCATAAAGCCGCGCTCCTCTCCTTACCCCATTTCAGATATCAAGAAACCTGAGGAAGAAAAAAATAAAAATTTAAACCAGTCCATTGTCTTTGATCATTTCTTCCCTTCTTTTTTTTTTTTTGGAGGGAGGGGGAGGAAAGGAAAGGATTAAAATCTTTTCCCATTATTTGGCTGTATTTTTCCCTTCACCTTCAAAGGATCTCGCAGGAACTCCTCGGCTATTTGCCGCTGTCGTGCGCGCTGCATTTTCTTCCGTCGCTTTTGGATTTGCAAGGCCACGGAGGCCTCCCACTGCGTGCCTCTCTCGTCCTCCCCCTCTTCTTCTTCCTCGTCGCCCTCTTCTTTTTTCTTTTCGTCGTCCGTGTCCTTGCCGTCGCTGAGGATTTCCGGGCCCGTTGTTCGCGGCCTTGCCAAGGTGCCATCGCGTTTGTCGAGACGGCAAAATTCCTCGCGAGGAGGGAGGGACGGCCCGGCGACGTCGAAGCGTGCCGCGCCCGCGGAGAAGTCGTCGCCGAGGGCCCGCCGCACCATCTTCGCGAGGAACGCGTCGTCGTCGTCGTCGTCGTTATCGCGCAGAAGTTGCGCGTCGTCGAAGGGGAGGTCGACCCTCGCGAAGTGGTCGTCGTCGTCGTCGTCGTCGTCGACCTTGGCGATGCGTCGTAGCCGCGAGCGCAGCGCGGCGCCACGCCACAGCGGCTGAATGCGGCGAACAGCAGCCTCGACGCGCCGCTGCTCCGCAAAGTTGCGTTTTTCCGCGTCTTCCTTTTCCGTTTCCGCCTTTTCTTTTGTTTCCCGCTCGAGCAGCGCCTCCGCTGTCTTGGCTTTCTCGGCGTCGTGCCGTCGGCGACGAAGGCGACGGCGTAGCCAACGCCCCAGGCGCGCTCGAGCCCACCCCTCGCGCGGCGCGTCCGACGACAAAACCGACGGCAGCGCTCGCAGAAGTCGGCCATAATCGCCGTCGAAATTACCGTCAACGCCGCTCAGCAGCGCGGCCAACATCGCGCGGAGCAACTCCGCACCCTCCAGCTCCTGGGCCTCCCGCACGGCGAGCGCGGATAAGCCGCGCGCTGCTAAAAAGGCGTTTCCCCCCCGCCCCGCCGCGGCCGTCTTTTCCGCCGCCGCGGCCCGATGAAGGCGCCGACGATGGGCCAGTAAAACGGCCTCCCGTCGAGTTCGCAGCGCGGTGATGAAGTGGTCCGCCTTTTGCGCGTCTCCGAGGGCGCCCTCGCCCTCGCTTTCGCCCTCGGCGAGGGGAACCCGCGCGGGGGGGGCGCGGTCGGGCGAGGAAAGGCCCTCGGAGACGTTGTTAAGCTCGCTAAGGCGTGGAAAGACTCGGCGAAAGAGGCTCATGAGGGACTTTCCCCCCTCGGCGAGCGCGCCCACCCCCAATTCGGCTTCTCCGTCCATCAAAAAAGCCATGAAAGGGTTGGATCGAATATCGATATTTCTCAGGTGCCTGCAAAGCCCCAAAGGCTTTAAGCTCGACAAGCTTTGAAGCTGATTAAACGATAGCTTAATCAGGGTAAGGCGAGGACAGCGTAGTAGACCGGAAATATCCCGAAGTCGATTCCCCTCTGCCTGTAAAATCGATAATGCCGGCATCCACGGCAGCTCGCTTTCCGAAAAAGCCGTAAATCGGTTCAAGTTCACAAATAAATGCGTAAGAAACAAACAATGAGGGTCTTTTGTGGGCTTAACATCGCCATTTTCCGGTGAAAGCAGGCTTGTCAGGGCGTTATTGGAGATATAAAGCTTCTCCAACAGCGGCCAGCTCCCTTTAGAAAGGGCGTCGATCTGCGTAATTTGATTATCACAGAGGTTAAGCTCCTGCAAAAAGGCTAAAGACTCCAACGGCTCGATGTTGGAAAGTGCATTTCGGTTTAACTCAAGTTTTGTAAGGCGTAAGCAAGAGCGAAGAGGCTCGATCGAGCAGAGCTGATTGGTGTACGCGGAAAGCCGCGTAATCGAATGTGAGAGGTATCTCCGGATGGCCTCTAAGTCTTTTAGCCGATTCGAGGAGATATTCAATTCGGACAACCTCGTACGCTCAGAGATTGCGTTTAGCTGCGCGCTCGCGACGCTGCGGACGGACAGCGAGGCCGAGGAAAGCGTCCCCGTTTGCCGGGCGTGGTCTAAACTAAAGATTTGGTTATCCGACAAATTTACCCGCCGAAGTGCGCGGAAAGTGGTAATCAGGTCAAAAAGCGCCACCCCTTCCAGCGCATTGCTCCCGATATCCAAATCCTGCACCCAAGCGCACACGGGTGTACCTTTTCCATTATTATTATTATTATTATTGTTATTGTCAACATTATTCGTAGTATGATGGCGTACGGAATCCAGGCTCTTCCAGTCGACCGCTTGAATGTTTTCCAAGGAAAAGGAGAGCGCACGAAAGCACCGGGAGGCCTCGGCGCCGGCCTCCTGTAAGGCCAGGAAAAGCGAGGCCTGCGTTTGACGGAACATCTCCGCATTGAGGACAACAGCAGCAGGCTTCGAAGACGGATTCGAAGAAGAGCAAAAAGAAGAAAGAGAACGGGAAGAAGAAAGAGGACGAGAAAAAAGAGAATTCGCCTTGGGCGGCTCGCGTTCCTCTACAAGCTTGTTTAAATCGTCTTTTCCAAGGAACGAAAGGCCGCCGCCGTCGACCTCGCAAAGCTGCCGTCGTCGAACATTCGTTTCTTCCTCTAAACGCGATATTAAACCAGCCAACTTGACGGAATGCGAGGAAATCCACCCCACTCGAGCTTGATATTCCTTTAACAGAGCTTTTACGCGCAAATTCTCCCACTCTTTAAGGGCTTCCGCGCTGAAAAAAGCGGACGGAGTGATCTCATCAGCTTTCAAAGACCCAGAAGAGGCCGCGTTTGTAAGTCTATCGCGCTCCTCTTTGAGTCTTAATTGAACGCGCTCCTGAGTGGCAAATAAGTCCTGCGCCTTCCCTCTTGTGAGCTCAGTTAAGACGGCCTCAAAGGACGCCTCTACTTCCTCCCAAAGGGCTTTAAACTCGGCAAGCATTTCCTCCCCACGCTGTGCGATTTCCCTGGCTTGGCTTTCTTTTATTTTATTGAGAATTTCCCGCAAGGAGTCCCGCTTACAGTGGCAAAGCTCCTGAAAGCCGAGCCCCTCCTCCCGCCGAATGCCACGGCGGCCTTCCTCGTAGGCCTCGAAAAGGTCATTTTTGATCTTTTCCTCCCTGAAAAGCTCCACGACGAGGTGTTTTTCAAGCAAAAATCGCTCCACTCGGGCGTCCTCCTCGCGCATTCGACGGGCCTCCGCGGCCTCCTTCTCGATAAGAAAACCCTCCAACCTTGCCCGCTGCTGAAGACGCGAAAGCGCGCTAGTTTTGCTATCCTCGCGGGGACTCTGGCTTTTATTTGTGTCCTGCATTGCAGCCATATTAAGATTCCCCCTTTTATTCCTTTCCTCCTCTCTTTCTATGGAAGGCGAAGAGAGGGATTCGTCATCTTGCTCTTTTAGCAAAGCCGACAATCCCTCTTTATCGAAAGGCCCTTCTCGCAGCGCACGCTCCTGCGAGATTGGCGGGAGCACGCGATCGAGGAGGTCGGGAAAGGCGTCCATGACGACCCCTCCGCGCTCCTCCAGCCGGGGCTGTGCGTTTATTGAAAGACGCTCGCGAGGGCTCGCCAGGGCGAAGACGTCCTCGGCCGTTTTATCGTCCAGCAAAGAAAATTGCGCCGGGCCTTCCAAAAAAGAAAAGAGAGGCCTAGTGGTGGTGGAAATAAAGGCAGCCTTCCCCCCAATAGCGAGCTCTTTTAGCGGCGGCGGAAGATCAGCGGAGGAATTCCCACACGTTGGCTTTTCTTCATTGAAGGAAAGACGCCAAGTCTTCTCCTTTTCGTCGTTCTCGCGAGAAGAGGATAGGACAAGGGGAAGGTTGTTCTTTTCCACACCTCGGGACTCGCACTGTTGGAGTAACGCCTTCCACTGCCGCTGCTCCTCCACCTGCGCGAGTGTGGGCCCCACCTCAAACGCCAACAACCTCGGCAAATCTGGCGATGACCGCCCCGCGGAAGATTCCTTTTCTTTTTGTTCTTTGTTCTCCTCGACATCTTCCTTTTCTTCGCCGTTATTCGATTCTTTTTCTTCATGGCGGGAGGATGTTGACGACTCCGCGGATTTCACGTTTCCCACCGGCAAGGCCGCCGAACACTGCTTCTTCATCGCGGTCAGCCTCTCTCGTAAGGCTTTTGAGCGCTGGAGGAGCTCTACACTTTCCTTTTCCGACAGAAATGCATCCCCCTCTGGGGGTTTGTCGGAATCCGTCGAAAACATTAGTTCCTCCTCGTGAGAGAGCCAGGCTTTTAACGTCGTCAAATAAGGGTCCGTATGGCGATTAACACAGGTGGGTTTTTGAAGATACTCATCCGCCAGTTTTAGCACGCTGTCGGCCTCGTCCAGGGCCGAATGGGCTATCTCGGAAGCCTCCACGTGAACTTCCGAAGAAGAGGACGATGGAGGAAATTCGCTGATTTCATTCAGCGGAAAAGCTCCAAAATCATCCTTATGGCATGAACAAAGACGCTTTCGTTGGAGCTCGGTAAGGGTGTGGGATATGCTTTCCGCCAAGCAGATTGGCGCTTTACGGCTAAACGAGAAGGTATAGCAATGGGCTAGAAGTTCAATTGGGTAATGCAAGAGTTGGGCCTCCGAGAGCGGGGCTAATTCCTCTTCGACGTCTTTAAGCTCCTCGGCGGCATTCGGGTCGGGCTGCTCGGTTAAAAAGACGTTTGGATCGCCGTATTCGGAGCGAAATCGGCTGGCGGCTGGGATATTCAGCAGCTCGTCGTACGGGCCGCGCACGCCGTACTCCGTCAGCAGCGCGGCCTCCTCCTCCGGGGTCAGCAGAGGGGAGCTGAGCGCAGCAGAACTGGAGGAGGGATTGGCGGAGATACCATTCATAAATAGCCTTCCCCCTCCTTTCTTCTTCTTCTTCTTCTAAATTGTATTATTACTAGTAGTAGTAGTAACAATATAATAATAATAATGACTAATTTACAATTTCTTTTTTCTTTTTTTACTGTGTTAGTATAGAAGAAACAACAACAACAACAACAACACAGAAAGAGTAAAATATTGAACATATTATACGCCTGAGAATAAAATATTAATAACAATAATAAAAACACTACTGAAGCCATTCACATGAAGGAAATATCTCTTTTTTATTTCAGAAAATCGCATACTATCATTTGCGCTCACATTTAAGTATGGGCAAATTACGGTTGTCGTCCTTTTTTTTTGGCCCTCTTCTTAAACCCAAAAAAAAAAATGAATGAAGGAATGAATGAATAAAGAAAACTGTCCTTTAAATACAGCGGATCCAAATGAACTCAGTGTGCGACTAGGAAATACGAATACACTCTTAATTTTATCCATGTATACTTCCTCATCATCTATCTTTCAAAAAGATAATAATCATAATGAAGGAAATCATCTTCTTTGGCCTTGGGTAAGAGTAGTGCATCTCTTTTTGGGGGGGCATCTATGAGGTTTATTATCAAGAAGATGATTTCAAAACGATCGTTAGCCGAAAATGGGAAAGCATCAACTTCAGATTATCCTCCCCCTCTTAGAGTAATGCCATGAATGGAGCTCCGTTTAATTCCTATATATATATATATATATGTATATAAAATAACGGCTATAGTGGTTGTAAGGCCCATTCATCATTTCGCGACAAAAGTCCTAGAGTGGCGTAGGCCTCTAAATCTTTTTTCACGCCAAGACTCGAGTCGAGAAGAGGATAATCCAAGGAGGAAAAATCAACCCCCTTGCGAGCAAGCTCTTGCGAGGAAACGGGCGGGAAGATTCGTTTAAACCCTCGCGCGTATTGCAGTTCGTCCGTAAGCCTCGACATCATTTCCTTTCGCCACAGGAAGGGAGAAATTTCACCACCTTCGCTGGGCGAAAGCTTTTCTAGCGGGTGAATATAAGGCCGTACGGCAGGATCGGGCGACTGCAGGCGATCTGGGAGGTTGAGAAAAGGGCTAAGCACCTCCCGCGGCCGCTCAAAAGGCTCCATCATCGCCAAATTAAGTAAATCGGCGACGACGCCGCTTTTGACGGCGTAGTCAAAGTCGGAGCTGCTCTCGAGCGAGGGCATCGTGTTCACCTCCAGCAAGCGCGGTCGTAGCGCGGCGTCAAGCATGATGTCCACGCCATAAAGCTCGAAAATGCCCTCCCCTGCCCCCTTTCTCCCCTCGCGCGCAAGAGAGGTGGGATGAGGATTTCTCGGATTAAAAGAAGACTCCCGAAGAGCCCCGAGAATCGAGGGCCTCGCGGCCATCAACATGCGCGTAACGATGAGCGAAATTTCCCCTTTCAATCGCTCCGAGGGGCGCCCGTCGTCCGCGGCGTACTCGCGGTCCAGGTGCTCCCACAGCCGCTGAAGGCTCCATTTAAGCTCCGGCAGGGGCGCCGCCTCCGCCTCTTCTTTCCTTTCCGCGAGCTCGCCCGCCTGCAAAAGCTGCCGAAAGGCGGGGTATTTACGCCCAATGGAGTAATTCGTCAAATGGCGAAAGCGGTTCTTCAGCTGCGCCTCTGCACCCGCCCCTTCCTGCAGGTTACCCCCCCTCACCGCCAACTTTATTTCACCCTCGGGGGGCGTCGAAACATTAAGCTCGTCCGCCGTTGTCTTCGCATCTTTGATAGGATGATGATTGCCATTCGAATAGGGCTCCGCGGCAAGACGGACAAGGCCGTCCTCGTGCAAGTACACCGTCAGCGGGTCGTACGAGGTCACCGCGACGTAGAGCCGTAAATCCATCTTTTTTCCCATTTAACAGCAGAGGATTGTCGATGTATTTCTGCACGACGTACTGGCGGTAAAACCGCGCGCCGGGCTGCTCGCCGGTGGCTTTTTGGTCGATCTCCGCCATCACCTGCTCGGCTGCGGCCCGGCCCTCGGTGAGGTAAATCCCCCGCCCGCAGCTCCCCCGCGCGGGCTTCCAGATAAGAGCCCCCGAGCCTAAACAGCCGGTGCGTAAAATGCGTAAAATCTCCCCCTTTTCCTGCGGATAGGCCCACGTCTGCGGGGCGAAGTCGTACATCTCCCCCACCCACGACGACGAAGAGGAAAAGGACTTCCCCCTGCCGCCGTGTTGGGTCTTTTCGATGTGGAGTTGAGTACGCCGCAGGTTCTCCGCCATCCCGCGTTTACAGCCGAGATTACGATGGCTGAGAGGGAAGTGGTTAAACCGCTGAAAAGGGTTTTTAATTTCCATCAACGGAGCCCAGCCAAGTTCCCGCGCGGCCAACGTCAAGCCCTCCCGCAGCTCCGGAGGAAGGGCATTGCCAGCCGCCAGAAGCCTAGAAATCGCCTGCGAAGAGGCGGAGGTGGAAGAAAGGGAATCGGCGGATCTGAGCGCGTGCAAAGGCATCGATCGCCCCCAAATAAGATTGCAAACAACCCCCTCCAGCGGCACGCTTAGCCGTTTAAACCCGGCCTTCAGCAAAGGAAGGCGTAGGGAGTAGTACTCGCAGGAGGCCGAGCTGATCGCGAAGAGCGGGAGGGCCGTCCCAAGCCCTTCCACGCGAAAAATCGCGCCGCTGGCCTCCGCGTCCTCAACGGACTCGCGCATTCGCGGGATATAAAAACTAGGCTTTCGAAAAGCGCTTGAGGAGGGCTTTAAGTAGATTGGAATGCCCTCCAAGACGGGGGTCGGAGGA
Organism: Cynanchum wilfordii; assembly: GCA_025388415.1. Classification (NCBI taxonomy): domain Eukaryota; kingdom Viridiplantae; phylum Streptophyta; class Magnoliopsida; order Gentianales; family Apocynaceae; genus Cynanchum; species Cynanchum wilfordii. Next base: position 67,495 of record JAHSUH010003342.1, read on the forward strand.
GGAGCGGGGTCCATGGAAGAAAAGCTGTTGGAAGTGGCCATAAGCCACGGCCCCACACGCCTCATCGCGGACCTTGACATGGAATAACCGGCAAAAAGAGAAGTCGGTGCTCACGTGAGAGATCTATTACAGGCTTTTTTTTTTTTTTTCAAAAAAAAGTAAGCTATGGCGAGTAGTATTTCCAATTTACTGCTCCTAAACGGAGTTAAAAGTAAAATAAATTCATAAAGAAATAAACCCATTCAATAGCAAGAAAGAGAGAGGAGGGGGGGAAGGGGGATCTAATTTCATTGCAAGCTCTGTCAATAAGAAACCACTCATAGCATATATATATATATATATATTGGGGGAGGGAGGGGAACACATAATCAGGTATGAATCGTAATACTATGAGGGTTATTTTTAGCAATTTCGTCCAAGTTATGAGGGGCGAGGACGGCTAAGACCCAGCGCAGGTCAAACTCCCGCAGTCTGCCAAAGTAGGGGCTGCGGACATACCAGCTCGTGGAAAGGGGAATTTGTCCGGCGTATTTGCCGTGTTTAATAAGGGCTTTTTGGCATAACGCCGAGCAAAACACCGCGCGGCCTCGTAGATAGAGCCTAAACGCGAACCATTTTCCTCCACAAAACTATTCACAATGGAGACAGCCCCCATGCGAGTATGCGAGCACGTCGGCGGCCTCCACACCGGCAAGCTACTCGGATGATCCTTATTTGTCTCTCGCGAAGAGGTTAAATGGGTGGCTTTGTTTTCCATCAAGTCCTCCTCAAGGGCGCGGTAAATCGCCTCGTGGGAGGGCTGCTGAAGGATCGCGAAGAGCCGTTTAAGGGACTCCACCTGCGCGGCTAAACGCGCGTCGTGCTCTTCGAAAAGAAGCTGCGAGATTCTTTCCACCCCCGCCGGACTCACCAAATTGCCAAACAAAGGCCCTAATTCGATAATATACGCGGATGAAATCGAACTAACGGTAAAATTCGACTTCCCGTGCATAATAAGGTCCGCACAGCGGTAGGTGAACTCCTCCCAGCTCAGCTTAGCCTCGTTGGCGGCGTTGATTTGATTTTCGATGACATCCCGGCGGCTAAAAACCTCCACAACGGGGTCGACGGCCTGGAGTTGGGCTAAAAGCTCCACCACCGCGCCCCCTCCTTCCACCGAAGAAAAAAAAAAGTTTTTCTTACCTTTACGAGAACGCTTTCGCGGAGAAGACGTACAAGCAGGGTCTGTGAAGGAATTTGAGGCGCCAGCCTTGCTGGGGTTGTATAAGGACCCCTCTGCCGCCCTCGTGGTCGAATGGCTTATACGATAGCCTAGCGGACAGCTCCCGCGCATACCTCGAAAAGCCCCTCTCAGCTCTGGGTTTTTATGCGCGAGAAGCATAAAAAGAACCGTCTCGATGGTCTCCTCCGCAATGGAAAGCTGCTGGGAGATTTTCTGAATCGATACCAGCATAATTTTCTCGCCAAACAGCGTAATAGGGTTCGACAGGATGGCCAGGACAATGGCGTAAAACTCCTGCGCGGAAAGTAGCGAGGTCCACAGGCGGCTGCGAAGGGCGTAGAAGTCGTAGGGATTGTATAAAATACGGCAATAACTCGGCTGTCCATCCCGCCCTGCCCGTCCGATTTCCCGCACGTAGCCCTCCAGCGAAGACGGCGCGTAGGCGTGGACGACGCTGCGGACGTTTGGTTTATTGATCCCCATTCCAAAGGCCACGGTGGCGACCAAAATGTCAATTTGGTCCTGCATAAACTCCCGCTGGGTGGTGGTCCGGAGGTGCATGGAAAGCCCCGCGTGATAGGAGCGCACTACAAAAGCGTTGGTTCCCGCACTTTCTTTCTCGGGGTGGAAAGGGTTTTGATCCACTGCTTTTCTCGTCTTCGAGAAAACCGCATGAGAGGCCGGTGCCTCCGTCGAGGGGCCGCCGCCGTTGGTCGACGTTAAGCCTAGTTTAGAGGCCAAATACGCCGACAGCTCATCCGCGTCGAGCCGGCTCTGGACGTAAACAATCAACGGCTTTGGCAGCTCTTTAACGGCGTCCAGCAAGGCCTCCTGCAGCGTACGCGTTGTCGGCGGTCCTTCCCCCTGAGCCCCGTTCGCATTAACCCCGTAGGCCTGGGCATGTAAGCGCTGTAAATCTACGGACTGAAGGATAAGATTTTGCCGAAAGTCATCATTGCAGGTCACAGTGTGCGCGATGGAAAACATCTTTTGGAGATCCCGCACCACGGGCTTCGTTGCGGTCGCCGTCAGGCAAAGATAGGCCGTCGGAGCACACATAGAGTCCATAGATCGCGTACAACGATGGGTCTTTTCCCCCAAAAAGCCTCCTCCGCGAGAATCTCAGAGAATATTCGGTTTAAATACAAAAAAGAAGGCCGAAAGTCGTAGGCCCATCGCGATACACAGTGGGCCTCGTCCACACAAACCATCGCCAGCCGATGCCTCTGCGCTTTTAATAGGGCGCGTAAAGGAAGGCTACTAATAAGCTTTTCTGGCGATACGAAGACGATATCGTACGGGGAAATAGGACAGGAAAGGGTTTTGAAAAACTCCGCCTCAGCCGCGGCGGAGACGTTCGAGGAGAGAATAAAGGCCTTTAGGCAGTCCTGCCGACGAATCCCCGCGGCCTGATCACCCATCAACGACAAGAGCGGGGAGACCACCACGCAGAACTTGCTGTGGAGCCATGTTGGCAGGTAGGGCCACCCCGTCCCTGCTTCCAAAAGAGGACCTCCTCTTTTTTCTTTTAGATGATGATTATTGCTGCTATTAAGAACGGCATTCCCCTGCTCGCGCTCCCAGGTCCGCCGGCGGGCCTCCCCGAGGAGTCGATGGACGAGCATCGGGAATTGATAGCAGAGGGACTTTCCCCATCCCGTCGGGCAAACCGCGAGGGTATGCCGCCCTCGCAGAACCTCAAGGCAGACCTCCTGCTGGCGGGCGCGAAAGCCGCGCAGGCCGAAATACCGCCCGAGCAAATACGCGCTAATCGGCAACGTTTGCGAATGTTCCTTTACGGCCTTCCCAAAGGCCTCGTCGTCCGCGCCCAGCAAGGCCTCCAGCTGGGACTGCAGAATCGTCTGATCCTCCACCCCAACGGCGGACCTTTCCGGTTGTACGTCGTCCTTAAGTAGGCTCCCTTCTTTTTCTTTTTCTTCTTCTTTAAGACCCTTCGTCAGTGCACTCCTGCCATTCCTATATGAAGGGTTTTCATCTGAACACGTGGAGGATAATTTGGTAGAATATTCAGCAGGCCTCAAGAAGAATGACAAAGGCGTTGAGACGGAATTCAGCGAGGTCGGAGGCGCCAAAAAGGAGATCACTTCGTTATCACTGTCCTCCAAGTGGGAGGATTCCCACGCCCTGGGCTGGAGCATTCCTCCTCCCCTCCACACGACTTTATTATTATTATATTTTAGATTGAATATTGTCTATAGTGTTCTATAGGGAAGGGATGCTCGATATTGGGATCTATATTATTATTATTATTCTCAGTTTCCCCAAGATGAAATCAATTGAGGAAGCAAACTAAAATCTAGAAGAAAAACGAAGCATTGAACAGTGCACCACTAAACCTGATAATTTTGTAGTGCTTCCTGGAATCTAGACTGCAAAGAATAAAATGGGGACGAAGCTAATGATCTGAGAAAGTCCAATTCAACAAGGAGTATCCCTACTTTCCGATGTGATATTTATATTCGTGTAGAAAAAAGCACGACTACTATTATGTATAGATATCTGTTTGCAAAATAAACTTTCCCCCCTGTGGAATCCAAGTGACTACTTTGCGAAACACATAAAAGAGTTCGAGGCCTTCCCATTTTTCACGACACCCCCCTCTCCCTTTCTTACCTTTTGGACTCCATAGAGAGATGATTATTTGTCAATCGGCTCCTCAATAAGGCAAACATGGGAAAAACAGCCGGGCTCGTCCTCCGGCAGGGTGGGGAAATCCCACGAAGATGAAAAGGTCCGCAAAACGCGCGCGCGGAGCTTACAGGCCCTGGCGGAATCCACAATTAACTCTGCCATTTGCGCAAAAGACACCGGCGGCTCCGCGGAATGAGTCGATCCCCGCTCGAGCTGCCGTACTCTTCGCGCGTTTAAATCTTCTATCCCGAGCGGACTGCCCTCCTGCGCGGTAATTAAAATGCTGCCAGCGCCCAAAATCTCCTTCGACATCATCCCAACGAGAAATTCCCTCCACTGCCGCTCAGTTACTAAGGAGCCCATCCCATCGCACTCGACAAAAATCACCTCCGGAGGCTTCCCCAGCGAGGAGAACACCAACGAAGAGGAGGAAGAATAAAGCTCCTCAAGAGCCCCCAGCTGAAGGGTCTCGCAATGTTCAAAGACGGCCGCGGTGTGGTTAAACACCAGAGCCCCGCGAGCACCTTCAAGCAAAGCGGCCTGGTCGCTTACTAGGATTACTTGCTTTGCCGTCATCACCGCATTCAGCACGGCCGCCCCGCTGCGATCGTTTACGCATAAAACTCGCTTTCCGGCGCTTATCTCCCGCAATAATCGACGAGCCCGACGATGGGCGGGGTTTAAAAGTAGCCGATTTTCCAAAGTCGGCCCTTGCTTCCCGTTCGGGCCATTTGAGGAAGGCCACAAGAGTTGAACCCCGCCCTCGACGTAAAAGTCCGGCATCGGCAGCGTCGGCCGGACAAAGCTGAGGACTTCATGATCGCCTAAAGTGGGGGAATCCAGCAGAACTTCCTCCGCCTGGTGATCGCGCAGGAATTCAACGGTTAAGGGGAGCAAACGCTCCGCAAAGGCCGTGCTCGCGATCACGCGGGAGAAGCTCTGGGAAAAGGAATCCGCAAAAAGCCCCGGAAAGGCGTCCGCGGCGCCATTGATCAGGCGAAATGCGTTCGTCAAAGGGCACTGGCGGAGATCTCGGCGACGGCGCGTGTAGAGGTCGTCTAAGCGGGCGTTAAAGAACTCCTCATTAATAACCGGAAGCATCGTCGAAGGGGTTTGCGAGGTCAGCTGAAAGACGTCAACACGCCCGAGCTGGGGCTCGAAGGCGCCAAGGGCAAGGAGCTTTTCGTCCTCCCGACGGACTTCGACGAGCTGCCCGGGCTGATATTCCCACTGAATGAAGTCGACGTTGTCGGGCTGGAAGAAGTCGAGCGGGAGGGGAGGCGCGGCGGTGCCGGGAGAAGTTGACCGCGCTGTTGGCCTTAAGGCGGAGCTGCGGGAACTTTCGCGCGGGCTGCAGGCGATTGCCCAGAAGAGGAGAAAGAAGCTTGGAGTACATGCAAGCTTTACTTTTACCAGGGCCCCTGAATGACTCCCCTTCTTTCCTTGAGAGAACGAAGAAAAATAACAACTCTTGCACAAACAAGAACAAGGATGAAACACCCTTGTGAGCCCAGACGAGTTCCTCTTCCTTCTTTAAAACGAAAAACTCTCGCGCCTACTGGTTGTGTAATAATAATAGAAGAAAATGGGGTTCAGTTACTATGCATGCACATATCAACAACACAAGGAAGCAGCAAATGATGAAAATTTCATTTAAAGATTCATAAATAAATACTTCTGTGTGCGCATGAATCTATTCTGTGACAAAATAAAGGGAAAAAAATCAATGCAAAACACGCATCGAAATATCTGAAAGATGAAATACAAACAGGCAAAATGCGCTGCACCTCGCTAGAAATAGCAGCAACAGAAGCCCAATTTAATCTCGATTAAACAAATAACGTGATTCCCAGGCCTCTCCTACCAGGATTTCGTGTGGGTTTTGTGCTGAGCACTTTCCGCGCGGCGCTCCACGAAGACGCGCCATGCGGTCCGCCAGAATGCGATTCTGCGAGGAATAATCAATCGTGATCTCCTCCCCCGCGCGGATATCCCGCACCGCACGCACGACAACGCTCCGACTTCGTGCTGAAATCACCGCCGCTGCCGTGCAATAGTCCTCCTCAGCGTGGTTTAGGCTGTCCAGGCCAGGGGCATAGACGCTAACCAATCGATCCTGCAGGGGGTTCTCTCCAAGAAGAGGGACCTGAAATACACGCGCTCGGACAATGTACAAGACCGCCAAAAGAACCTCGTCCAACACGGTTGGGTTCGCGTCCATCAAACGATATTCTTCCATATTCGCGTACGTCAAGCAGGCGTCCCGCAGATTCCACGCGAGCTGCTCAAGACAGGTATGCGCGTTCGCCTCCTCCCCCAGCGCCTGCTGGAAGACGCCCTCCACCCCATAATGAAGGAAAAGCGGGATGGGCAACGAGCGGACGTAGAGCTCCCCAAGGTCCATCGTAAAGGAGCTCCCCAGCCGAAGGGCCGCGCGGGTTCGCTGCGGAATGGCCAGGGCGGTTGCGAAAAAATACCGCAGGGCGATGGCCACCGTCAGGGCCGCCTCCACCGGCGATAAAGTCAGCGATACGACGCTCGAAGAAGCCCCTTCAACGGCAACCGACGCGCTCAACGCGATGCTGCCCCCTATTTCCCCTTGCTCCTCTTCTTGTTTGTCTTTTCCTTTGCTTTTACTACTACCTTCGACGACATCCGGCGAAAGACGCAGAAGCCAGCCCCAAAACTCCGGCAGCAGTGCCGTGTGCCGGTTACTCCGGCGAAGCTGCCTTAAATCAGCCCCTTCGTAGAATTTTTCGCTGTTCGAAGGAGAAGAAGAGGATGAAAAAAAATGAGAAGCCCGTGCGGGAAGGCCGTGGGGGAAGTAGGCATAATGAAGGGGAATGCTGAGAATTAAGGACCCTCGGGGGAGATGACGTCGCGCGAAGACGCCCCGCAGCCCATCCAGGGGGCGCTCCATCTGCCACAGCGCGGTCGAGAAGGTCGCACCGTGGATTCGATGCAAAAGAGACATGCCCACACCATCTCTATTAACTAATATTTCTTTTTTATTCGTTTCTTTTTTCTTTTCTTCTTTTAATGCTCACATTTGAGAACAATAGCAAAGGGGAGGGGTGGAAGAGGGAAAGAAAAAAGCTCAACAACAGACACAAAGAGAGAAAACCCCCTCGAAAGCCATATGCGAAGAATTGAGAAAGAATCAATTGCATGGATTATCTTTGGCAAGGGGGGGGGAGGGGGAATATCCACAAAAAAGGGATGCTGAGAGAGTGATTCGTGTCGTGGAAAACTGTACACACTACTGAATAAGCAATACTTATAAACAGATATAAGGGGAAAAAAATCATCGACATTAGCCAAAGTACACGTACAAATCAAAAACGTTTGATGAGTTTCTCGCATGTACGGGTAGCAAGATGCTAATCGAATATCAGTAGACATCTTCCCATTGCAGTACTGCTTGTCTGAGAAATGCACACCTAAAGGAGAGTCTATCTAAGGTTTAAAGATGGGATTAAAGTCTACAGCGATACACTTTATTGGATAACTTCATTGTTCTTTTTCCTCTAATAAGGATCAAAGAAGGGAGAAATGAAAAAATGGAAGTGTAAAGGGATCTATAGGAACAATGGTAAAATGAGGAAAGTAAGTATTTCGTGCCTAAAGGTTAGCACAAGTGTACATTTCTCGACTTACAGAATGAAGGAGTAAAATTTTGATTGTAGGTGCAAGTAGTTTCACCTTGTAAAAGAAGAGTAGACAGGGGCTTTTTTATAATACTTTCCGGTGCTAAACGAAACGTGGAATTTCCGTACGCCAGCGCATTTAACCTCAAGCCAAAGCGCTACCAGCGATAATGACAAGTTCAGTGCTATGTCTAGCTATATCGATGAAGACTAGAGGGGTGACTCTCACAAGTTTCCATCAAAAAGCCTGCGGGTGACGGCAAGGATGCTGTTATACCCCGCATCGAACACAACTTTCAGCGCTTCTCTTTCCACCAGAGTGCTTACTGCTAAAAAAGGCAAATTATCAATCCCCTTTTTATGACTGCTTCGAATAAATCAAAAAAAGTTGTTTTGCTATGTAAAGCAAAGGTTGTGCCATCCTCAAATGTCTGTTGTAATGCTATTTATCCAACCCCTGTTCGTTTCAAATGACCCCCTACCATGCTAGAGAATCAAGTGGGAAAAAAACAACGGGAAAGCCGTATTACAACCTTTAAAAAGGATAGAAAGGTTGGATACCTGAAAGTATCTTTTTTTCCTGCTGGGAAACACCTAAATGGGAGAGATTAAGAGAGCAAAATTGTAAAGCACAAGCAATAACGACAAGAAATATTGAAATAGAACACCCTGTTTATTGCCTGCAAAAGAATTAATGAAAAGAATGTAGAAATGAAAACCAACATAAACAATCACGACGTTATGTACTTACTATCTCTTTATTAACACGAGTATAACAATATACTCAAATATCCAGAAGTTAGATAACCGTATCTGAATTAAAGACAAATGAGCGCATTAACTTTCACAGGCAGAAGGCATGACAAACCAAATCCCGATAAAAAAAAAAAATAATGTAGTACAACTGAAGGTGCGTTCAAAATCATATTTCAATAACACCTTTGCACTCATGTAGGGCCATATTTATCGGTAGAATCATAAGAAGAAAAAAATGAATATAAATGTGAATGAACTGCACAAGCTTTTTTCCTCCCATTAAGGCTCTAACATACTGCATATTTGCTTCCCCTCCCCTCTCCCTCTTTTTGATTTCTAAACTGTATAGTAAATATTAAGAAACTCCAAGAGGATGTCATTTACAATGCCACGATCGGGAATTCGCTGCACCGTACCGTACATTGAAGCACCTGAAGCGTTTATCTTTGCTTTTTTCTTACCCTCAAGGGATTTCTCCTGGTCATACATCAACATCCGTGTGCACTCCAGTAGGTCCTCAACGAACTTCATGGCGATCCCCTTCCTGGTGTGAAGAAGGGTAACACTGCACTGCAGCCCAGAGGGGAACTGCAACCGATTAAACACCCATCCGCGCCGGCCGAGCTCAACCCCGAGATCAAAGATGTCGAGCACGTCGCTGGTGAAGGCGAAAACGTTGGCACAGGGCTTCCCCATAAGGCGCAAGCCTGGGGTGTTTTTAACACCCTCTATCATCTTATCGCACGCCTCTATAATTTTTGCGCAGCACTCAACATACCCCTTACGCCCCATCCGCACCATTGCTGCCCAGGTACCCGCGATGACGTTCCCGGGCTTCGAGCCTGACACCGCCGGCGAGCAGTACATTCCCCCCGTCCAATCCGTAATGCAGCAGAACTGAAAGGAGCGCAGTTCCTTGGTGCGGTAGAGCACCGTCGAGGTTCCCTTAGGAGAGTAGCCGTATTTGTGGGTGTCACACGAAATCGAAGTGACGCCGCGGTTGCGGAAGTCCACCACGGGTACCTCGCGGCCGATTTCGTGCAGAAAAGGCACAATAAAACCACCCAAACACGCGTCCACGTGCATGCCGACCCCACGCCGGTGCGCGATCTCCGCAAGTGCTGGCACGTCGTCGATGATGCCGTATGGGAAGCTCGGCGCGGAGCCGACGATCACGACGGTGTCGTGCCGAATATACCGCTCAAGCTCCTCGGGCACAGCCCGCAGCGTGTGGGGGTCGACCGGAACTTTGATGAGCTCCATGCCGAAGTACGCCGCGGCCTTGTCGAAGGCCGGGTGCGCTGTGACAGGGGCCACGATCGAAGCGCAGCCGACACCGCGCACGGCACGCCCCCAGTCGCGGTAGCTTTTCATCGCCATCAGAATGCTCTCGGTGCCGCCCGAGGTTACGCTACCGCAGGCGTCCGGCAGGAGGTTGCCATGGTACATGCTCACCACCATAGAGACGACCTCCGCCTCCATCTTCCGCGTCGCCCCGAAGATCTCCGGGTGGAGGGGGTTACTCCACTGGAAGAGTGACATGACGTTGTTCATGAACGCCGTGTGCGCCGCCCCGCCGTGGTAGACAACACCGCTAAACACGCACTCCTCGTACGACCGATCGAGGTCTTTGTGGAATTGTTGGAGCATTTCAAGCACCTCAATCTCGCCGGTGCCTTCTTCAGGAAGTACGGTCGGCTTGTAGTGGCTCTCCACGGAGGGCATCTTAATCGACTTACTCGCGTTTCTAACCGCGATCGCGATAAAGGGCTTCCCCAAGAAATGAACCCCACGCCATGCTAAATTGTAGCCGCGCTTTAACAAGTTCCCTGTTTTCAGAGTATCATAGATAACCTTCGCTGCAATGGTGGTGCCAACAGAGATGTAAACCACCTGAGAGGGTGGATTGCTGCGAAGAGTCTTATCGAGATACTCTGTGAGCGTCGACATTTTATATAGTACAACAATTTAAGGGCTATTGATACTATTCACACACACACATACATGTATGTATATATATGACTCGACGTGTCTGGGCTGGATGTCTATTATTTTTCTTCTAGTGTAACACTGTTGGAAAAAAGAAATACAGTAACCAAGTCGAAGAAATAGAGTGTTCCATCAGTCTTTGGTAAGCACGCAAAGACTGTTTTTTCTCATACAGAATTCATAAAAACCAGATTGAAACATAAAACCGTCATAGCCCGCTCGGACAAAATACAAGGCGAGATCTACATGACGGGTGTGAAGCAGGTAATGTGGCCGTTGGTAAAATTTTGAGAAAAAACTACACAATTCTTCCTTCAACCCCCTTACCTTCCCATATCATAGAACCACAAACCTCAATATGGTTGTGTACAACAGCTTCCCCTGTCTTCTTGCAGCAGGCTTCAATGTGCTTGCTATTACCCTCTCCGAACTCGTAAACGATAACGAAGCCACCATGAAAGATTCCCCCCCAAAAGAAAAACTGCAAGACGCTGCTAAGCCCAGTGGAATGGCTCGCCTGCCAGGCGGTACGTAGAGAACATACTACCTCATTTACTGTGGAAAGGCAATCACTGCGAAGCGAGGCAAAGAATCTTATCATCATCATTTTGATCTAACCTAGCTGCTAAGCAGTGATGACAGAAAGCACAAAGACAGGATGATAGGCTTGCTCAAAACTGAAAAACCAACACCGCATGTGATCCTCTAGGCATCGAGCTTCGTGGTTAGAACATACCACAGAGAGACTCTCGAGAACGTGTAATTTTTTTTGTGATATTGATATTTTTCGGCCATCTTTACGCGAGCCCTCCAAACAGTCCTTCAGGGTCAGACTTCGTGGGAACAAAAAGTCCCTAAAAAAAGAATTAGACCATCAAGAAAACTTCTGCAAGCAAAATAGTGTAGCTTCCTGAGAAATGTAAAGCATGCAAAATAGAAAAAATATAACATTTTGCTTGTAATAATATTCACGCATACTGTTTCACACAAGCCCTAGATCAGAAATTTGTTAAGAAGAGTTGTTTTTTGGCGGCCTTCAACAGTCTATCTGGTGTGAAGTTGGCTTCAAGTAATATTAATAGGAATAAAAAAATAACGTTCTAAAGTAAGACAATACAATTTAGAACAGTAGCGACACCAATCACAGCGAGTACCAAGAAAGGAAGTACGATTTGAAATGCATGATTTACGCTAAATTGCAACCTTCCCATGTGAGAATACTCACATTCAAAATATGTTCGACCAAGAACTAAGAGAAGTCAACACATCGTATTTATCTCATCCAAAGGAAAAGTACTTAAGGGGTTCAACGCATGAAGAGGCCAGTCTTTACACCTCTTCTTCTCTTTATTGTTGTCCCCCCCGCATGCTCCACATTTCTTTCAGGATTCGATCGCAATAAAGCAGCTATGTGACTATAGTTAAAGATCTAATGATCTGAAAGCATCCCTATTCCACCCCTCTCCACCCACTCAGAATGCTTTTTAGTTGAATACTTAATCACTTGTTTTACATGTAGAAAAAACCCACTCAAGACCCTCATTAAGTCCAGCGCCGGTTTTGGCACTGCAGCCCTGAATTTGCCATTTACGTTCCCGGTGCTGCTCGAGCTCAAGCGCCGTGGCTATGTTATCCGGAGGTTTAGAGATGACGAGATCCTGTTTGTTTGCAAAGACCAGCACCGGAACATCTGCTACGCTCTCCAATACCTCCTGAAAGATTTGATGAGATTCCTCTAAACGATGCATATCAGAAGAGTCGACGACGTAAATAATGCAATCAGTGTTCTCGTAGTAGTCCTTCCAGTACTCTCGAATCGCACGCTGTCCGCCAAGATCGCAGAGCTTCGCGCGAAAGCCGTTGCGGGTGAGCTCCATCGTGTTGAAGCCCTGCGTGGAGCCCTCCGGCGAGGCGACCGTTGGATGTTCCTCTTCCTTCCGTAAGGCGTTCAAAATGGTCGTCTTCCCGGCGTTGTCGAGGCCGAGGATCAGCACCCGAAACTCAGTCTTCCGCTTCATACGATTGCGAACACAGCGGAGCATAACTTCGGTAATAATAATAGCAGTAGTATTAAAGGCTAGAAAGTCTTTTGTACTTATTATTAATGTTGATGTCTGTGTTTTTCTTGAATTCGTGATGCAAGGACCAAATCTTGTTAAGATTTCAAAGAAAACACGATCGCACTCTTCCCACTAGTCCAATGCTGCTTAGGAGGTTGCAATGATGGTATAAAAAAAAATTCGAAGACGAATTTGACAAAATAAAAAACACCTGAGAATTTAATTGGAGTAAATAGTCAGCTAAAATAGATGAAAAAAAGAAAGACTTCAATGTGAATACGCCCCGAGGGCCTCACAAACCTGAAGCATTGAGGCCAGACAAGCTTTAGTAGATGGAAACGATGGTAGATAGCAGGTGGAAGGAAATAAAATAAAAATGTAAGGACTACTGAAAAAATAACATCATCAAAACTTATACTAGACACGATCACGCAGAAAGAAACACAAAATTTTATTCTGGCACGAGGTGGAGCACAGAAAGGGTGGGAAAAAAATATAGAAGAAGAGAAGAGAAGCTTTTCGCCTGATCACCTCTGCAACTTATCTGTTCTTTACCTCACGGTTTTGCATGCAATCGAGGCATGTTTGGTGCTCCAGGCACTGATTAAACCATCGGAGGGAGCTTGCCAGGTGTTCGCGCGCATGGTTGACGTCTTGTAGGAGGCTCGACAACTCCATCGTGCGCATCTCCAGATCCTCCGCCTCGGTCTGCAGAACCGCCATCTGACGGCGATGCAGTAACTCTGCCTGCTCAAACCTCAACTTCTCTTGGTGGATCTTCTGCTTAAGCTCGTGAACCACGTGTTGGGTATTAGGATCCATCTCCTCCACGATCTGCTGCGTGAGATCGCCGCTTAACAGCAGGAAATTTGCCTCAGGGGAGACCCGATTGCGCAGCGGATCCCTCAGTCGAGCCAGCTCCATGGTTAGTGCCAGTGTCTCCTTTTCCACTGTCTCTTTTTCCCGCTTCTTTGCCTGAATATCGCCCTCTAGCTGGCGAATCGTCTCCTTGAGGGCGCCGACGATCTGATCGCCCATGAAGGCCTGCCGAAGTTCCTCCAGCTCCTCCGACTGCACGCGCCAGGCGTCCCTTTCGGCGTCCATCTTTTCAAGTTGGTCGGCAGCGTGGGCATGCAGGAGGGGCTCCTCGCCCTCGCACTGGCGACAGCGGGCGGTCTCGATCGCGAGCTGCAGGTCCGCCTTCCGCTGCTCCTCCGTGAGGGCATCGAGGGCGCGCTTGAGCTCGTCCTCCTCGGCGGACATCGCGTCGGCGGTCTTGCGGAGGTCCTTCGCATCCTGCGCCGCTAGCATCAGCTTCGTCTCGACCTCCTTTTGCGAGATCGACAACATCCAGCGACGCTTGTCGATTTCGTTCATGTGGTCCACAAGCAGGGCCGTGGAGGGGTCCCCCTGGGGCATTGCAAAGGCCTTCTCACGTAAGGACGCTCCGTGTAAGGCACCCCCGCACCGCCGAACCACAGGCAGGTGAATTAGTCCGATTATATGTAGCTGCGAAGCCTTGGGGCACGTTCGCGAGTAGGCGAAGTGGAAACCGTTCTACAAAAAAGAATGGGGGAGGATTTCCAATAAACCAATGTAGCCATGCGCATGAAATCATATTTTCATTCAAGTTTCTCGCTGAGTAAACATTCCGAATGTGTATCGTCTGATAATTGCGCCCTCTATTGTGGGCATGTTTAAAATATATATCTGTACATAGCGCGCGCTTCTGGTTTACATATGATACGTCCAGTGAATTTTTGCTCACAAAATTCTCCCAGTTGAGCCATCCAGTTGTTCGGGCACAGACTAATGAGTAATATTGCTATAAATCCTCTTCGAAAAGTTTGCATTCCTTCTCGATCCAACGAGACATGAAGCAGCCCTGTGGGGGAGGTCAAGTGCCGCTTCAAGATTGACGTTTTTTCATTATCACAGAATTTCGTGTTTAGAATAGATGCCTCTTTTCCGGAGTCGTCCAACTGTATGCAGCCTACCATATTGGCATAGGAGGACCATAGGTTTTCCTCACATTGCTCCATGATCTGCATCACAACAGCTTTGCAAGCAATGTGCAAAGATAAGGGTGACATGTCCTCCAGTATCCATGATGAAAAAGATATCAAAACTAACACCAAAGAAAACGCCGTGTAACGAAAAACAAAGCCACCGTAGTGGTCGATTCAAGGTTTGTGAGGAGCCGCATAAAAACAACGGTTCCGCAGCCAAGCTGTGTAGTTTAAGGCAGAAGGGCATGCCATGGGCACACAACGCGGCAACAATCGGTCTATCCCGCAGTTGCGCTTCTATCTCGGAGAATATAAGCTCCTTATGAAAATTGACCTGTGCGATGAGCCCCTGTGAAGCAGATAGAAACATCCCTTCCTCATTACTCACTTCTATGCTTAAATCGAACACGCGGGTGGTGGCGAGGAGCAAAACCCCGCGCTCACTGCTAGCCTCGATGTGCGCCGGTATGGGTTTCATTGCAGTGCCGAAAGAGCTAACGCCGGAAATGCGAAACTGTACGTCCCCACGGCGCTATCGTACATAAGATCAAAGAAAACGGCTTTCTCGGAATGGGGATAACCCTCCAGAAAGATTAGGCCGAAGTGCACAGACGGCAGCGTGCCGCTGAGTCTGAACCCACTACAGTTAATAACAACGACCAAGTCTTGGGAAAGTTCCCCATTGCATTCAGCGGAGCCAACGCCACTCAATTGACATTGAACAGCATCTACCACCATCTTGGTCGAGATTTGAATGTTTAGACGGCTAATAAAGGCCCAATACTTGCTACGATGGGCGCCAGCTTGTCGTGGCGCATCTCTGACTGATGAGGAGAAAAAGTACTCAGACAAAAGCAACACATCCTCCAGTGGAGTCTGTACAAACTCCAAGGACATTTCCTTCCATACACTCCAACTCACCCCTGGGGGTACGTCATAGGAGCAGATATAACTCTTGCCATTCGGCAAGAAGAGCCTCCCGGAGAGAGTGATGTAGTCCATCACATAGGGCATCGCTAAAGCGGCAGTCGGGTCGTCACGATCAACATCCCGCGCAGCCGCTGCAGTCCCTAAGATCGATACATAAGCTATGTATGCATTGGGAATGGAAGCGCAGGGAATACAACCACTGGGAACCTTCCCCTGAAGCGTGAAGAACGCCGGCGTGGAGTGCAGCGACCCTACAAGGCTAACCGAAAGTGATTTCCTTGGCTGTGCTTTCTCGTTGCTGTCTGCAAACGAACTGGAGGCGAAGCCTGATGACGCGGTGTCAAGGTAGTATCGCGCGCCATGCGTGATAAAGTTGACTTCATAATTCACTTTTCACCTGTTTCCACCACTGAAGGTCTGTCTAAAGAAGAGAAATCACCCACATTCTCCTTGTGCTTTAACCTAGCTCTCTTGGAAAAAGGCCGGGAAAAGCTACCTCGTCGCATGCACAGCTCAAACTCAATCGAGTCCACCGTCATTCCATAAGCATGAAGAAGACATACCTCGTTGCCGGGGAGCGTAAAGCGCAGTATCGCCGTTCGACTGTAAGTTCCAGGAGCATTACACACCAACAAGGCGCTGTAATGATTAAGAAAGGATTTCGGATAGATGCGCCCGAGAACCTCGAGAATAGAAGCCGGGCAGGACGCTGGAGAGCCACGCGCTGGGCAAAGTTCACACCGTAGGAGATGCGATACGGAAAGGGACTCGATAGCATCTTGCCGCTTTAAACTGTCACCGACTTTGAGAGGATACTTATCGGAAAAGAAAATCTCGTTTAACGCGAAGCAAGCGATTACTAAATTGCCGTCAGAGTGAGTGCCACCTGTCGGTGCCGCCCCAAAACCGACATGACTGAAAAGTGGGAGACCCATGGAAGAAATAGCCCGCTGGCACTGCGACGCGTTCATACTGACAGAAATAAGAGGTGATGCAAGATGCGGGCTCAGCGCATTTATACTAAGATTCTCAATTTGATCCATATCACGCTGAAGTTCCAATGATAGGCTCCAATAAACGGTGTAGCTTACGGAAAGGTCCTCGATCCCATAAAATGGATCTCGAAGCTTCCCAGTAATCGAAAAGCATGGATAAAACCAGGAGAGATTTTTGCAGAATACAAGGGTGGCGCCAACATTCATGGGCTGTCTAATGAGCTGAACCAGGTCTCTAAAATTGCAGCTGTAATGCTCGGAGGAGCAAATAAGAATGTAATTAAGGTCTGACTCTAGATTAGACATATCTCGAAACAGTGCTCTAAGCGATGAAGAAAAAGAACT
>JAHSUH010003346.1:0-10668 GCA_025388415.1 Cynanchum wilfordii
ATCAACAAGGAAGAAGATGATGATGAGGACATTAAAGAAGAAGAAACTGCACCCAAAACCATATTGAAAGTTATTGGATTATAAATTTCTTTTGTTCGAGGGAAAATTAATAGAAGAAGAAATGAAATAATTATCTGTTAGTAATAGTTGTAAGTGATGAGCAATGCAATGATAGAACCCTACTTTATATAGGAAGGAATCCATCCTCGCCAAGCAGTGTTTATTGCCAACTTGGGATTTAGAGTCATTTTCCGCGTAAGTGATTCGTGTCTGGAGTCGCACTTTTTTTTTTTTTTTTTTTTAATCGCAATTGGTGGACTGGACTGGATTGTCTTCTCGTGTGAAGTCTGTTTCCTTGTAAATTCCTATAATAGTATTTTTTTGTGGTTTTCTTCCACGTTGGGATTTAATTCAATTCAATTAAATCCTATTATTTTATTATTTATTGGAATTTCAACTCTAAAACACAGTCTTCTATCGATCAAATGTGGATAAATTTTAATATCAAAGTTATGAGTAGTTACTATTTCAAAGATATGTGCCTTAAGCAAATATATATATATATTGATATTATAGATGTCTTAACTTTTTTTTTTTAAACTATTCGATAATTGGAGCAATTACGACTTCAACTAATCGAGATTCAACCTGAGTTGCATCAGTAAAATTCATCTCTTATTCGAGGGAAGGTCTCACTCTAACTCTTACCTGACGCTCACAAGAAGTATCAAATGCTCATGTTGCATTAATATAAAATTGACTATATGAAGAATAAACATACTTAGATTAAAATTTTATTCAACCAATAAAAGTATAAAATATTAATGATATTTTTTAGAGAAAAGGAAATAATAATAAATCCTTCAATATATATATATAATATTTGAAGAAGGGCAGTTTTCAACGATAAGATATGATCCAAGTAAAGAAGAATCTAAGAAATATTCAAGAATGGTGATTGCTGATAGATCTCCTATGCCTTCATTCCTAACCTCTCTATGTATATCAATTAACTGTATATATATATATATATATATATATATATATATATATATATATATATACATATTTTAAATAGAGGGTATAAATTTTTTAAGGAAAAAAGAAAATAGAAAAAAAGAGAGAGAATAGTATTACTTAAATATCCTTGTAGGTTTAAATATAATATTTAATCATTAATAAAATGAATAATGATAAGAAAATAATTTAAAGGAAAACAAATGAATCTTTTATATAATTGTTTAAAGTGATCTACTTTATAGATACGAAATCATATATATATATATATATATATTATGTGAAAAATTAAAATAGAGAATACAAAATAAAATTATAATTAGATATGCTATTAGGGTTCCATCCTTATGAAGTCAGTGGTGGCGAGCTTCAATCTTTGGCCACTTTCATAGACCAGTACTTGTCTCTAAATATATATATACATATTGTCTATTTAAGAATATATATATATATATATATATATATATAAATTTCTAGTCGTTAATTTAACATTAAATATTAAAGTTCAATAATTATATATTATCTGTTGGAGATCTAAATACAAAATACATAACTAATTACAAGAATGAACAATGAAAATTAGAATTTATAAGTTGCATGCATATTTATAAAAAAAGTCAAGAAATAGGTCAAACGTCTTACAAATGTTAGACTCAAAAAGGTAATTTTCCTCACAACCGAGCCAAACCCTGCCAAGGTGTTCACGCCCTCGAACTCCTGTAAGCAACGTAGTAGACAAGAGTTTATGAAAACTATCAAACTCCACATATTTAACATTATCTTCCTATTTATACGTTGTTTAGAGAAATAATAGTCGAAAAAAGAAATCTTGAAATCTTGAACTACTTGTTATTTAAGCATGAAACTATTTATTGTTCAATTGTGTGCATATATAAGTCATATTTGATTTAGTAATTACAAACAATTAAAGATAATGATATGAATTATTAAAATCACATATTGTCCAAATGCAATACTTAATGAACCTTTAGTAGACTAAATAATAATGATAATAAAAAGCATTAATGGAAAGTTTGAGTGAAGTTTGGTGGTACGTTATTTATTTATTTATTCCTTTTTGGGATATGATGATCAGTTGATCATGTTTTCTAGTCAATAAGACCCCCAAAAAGTAGAGGCCAGAATATAAAATGTCAAAGCGTAATAATTTTATTGAGTCAAAATTTTTGATTTTATTTATTTTTATTATATATTTTATTTATTTTAGAAAGTAAATTTTTAAGTGTTTTAAATGTATGTCAAGAAGGCCTAAATTGATTGATACCTCACTTAATTATAACCTTTAATCTTAAATTTGAGGTACAGGACAAAAATACTTCAAATTTCAAAAAACAAAATAAAATAATAAATTAAATTAATTTTAAAATATACATTTCATTCTGCACATGTAAGAGCTTGGAAGGTAGTAAACAATTGTATTACATCAAAATTAATTATGGAAAATTAAATAGAATTCATTAATTATCTTCATATGCACACTTAGATCTGAACATATTTTATGCAAATTGACAGGAAAAAAAAATATTACAAATTGGACCAAATTAATAAGTATTGAAAACAATATATATATATATATATATATATATATATATATATATATATATATATATATATATTCTCAAACTGTTTGGAAAGAGTCGAAGCAATATAATTGGACCATGCATGTTCGAGGTTTGACAATATTGACTACCAATTCACAATGATAAATCGTTGGTTTCACTTATACCGCGGGCAGTTAGTATTGACCATTGACTTCGAGTCATATATAGATAAGACTGTAAACGAATCGAGTCGAATCGAATATCGAAAGTTTTAGCTTAGTTTGTTTAATTTTTGAACGAGCTTCAAGCAGACTTGAAAATTAATGGAGTTTAAAAAATTGTTTGAGCTTGGTTTGTTTAATAAACGAATTAGCTCGAACGGAGCATAAACGAGCTCGAACAAGCTTTGTTCACGAACAACTTAGTTTGTTTATAGCTCCAGGAGAAAGTAAGGGAAGGGGAAACCGCTACTTTTTTTAGGGTTTGTAAAAAAGGTAGAAGGATAGTTGAGTTTGGACTCTAGAGAAAGTAAAAAAAGGAGAGTCGTCACTATAGATTAGGGAAAATGAGAGAAAAAACTTATATATATACCCTAATTTAAATATTAGAGTTTTTGTTAATAATATATAAATATTTATAATTTGTTCAAGAACACTTGATTATGTTCGTGAACACTATTCGAGTAGGTTTGAAAACTAATCGAATTTAAAAAATTGTTTGATTTTGGTTTATTTAATAAACGAACGAGCTCGAATGAGCTTTGTTCACAAACATTTTGGTTTGTTTACATCTCTATATATAGATAAATTTTACGTATCATTAAATAAATTTTAAAAATAAATAAGAAATAATAAATAAAAATATATTTGAATGAAAAAAATTAAAATATTTTTTTAACAAAGAATTTTGGAATAAAATGTCTTCGTTAAACTATTTTTAAACACCTATTTTATTTTTCTTTCAATAAATTCACGGTGATTTATAATTACATATGATGCATGTCATATCTTTTTTCTTTCAAAAATACAACGTTGGTTCGTTAGCTAGAGTGAGGTTTCTCCGAGTAAGAGTTAGATTCCGTTGAATCCGAATTAGTTAGACTCGTGATAAGATGATTTAATAAAAAAAAAAATTATTTTTAAAATAAAAATTACTCTCAAAATTTGTGCTGTGTTATTCTATTATACATTAATAGACAAAGGTTATATTTCAATTCAATCTTTTAATTAATTAATTAATTATAAAACTTACATGTAAATTCATTATAAGTGATATGCAAAATAAATAGCTTAGGCACTAAATAATTTTATTGTATTTTAATTTAAAATAAAAAATAAAAGTAAAATTGAAAGAAAAGGATCAAATTATCTAATATATTCCCCAAAAAATTATAGATAATCTACAAGAGATTAAATTTATTATCTTAATATTAATCATATTTGTTTAGATCTAAAAGTCAAATTAAATAAAAGGATAAAAACGAGATAAATAAAATAACTTGGGACTGAATTATTCAATTTTAAACATGATTTAGTTATTAGAAAAGTATAAATGAAACGAGGATTAAGAATCTAGATTAGGGGATATTCAAGTTGGATCTTAGTTTGAGTATTGAGTTAACAATTAGGATTAAAAGTTAAAATAATTTAACAATTTGTGTATGTTTTTGTATAAATATGTTCATATTTTTATTGAAATAACTTTATTTTGATATTTACATATTATTCTAACAAATTGTGAATCTATATATATATATATAATATTTCTTCATATATTTATAACAAAATTTTATTAATTTTATCAAACTCCGAATTCAGCTATCCTTTGTTAGAACAGTCAATGGTTCTTGCAAAAGAAGTAAAATGATAGGTACAATATACAATGCAAGGGTTCAACTTACCACAGTATATGTTTTTCTTTTTTTTTTTTTTTTTTTTTTTTTTTTAACTTCTATTACAGTAGCAATATTCATTCATGTTTACTTGGGTTTATTCTCCTTACAAAATCAAAAAAAAAAAAACCAAAAAAAAAAAAAAAAAAAAAAAAAACAACCTACAAGTCCTCGAGTAAGAACCCCCAAGATTATTGATTTTGAACCTTGAAATGAGGCAATGCAGCGTATCCATCAAGACCTTTGGAGGTATAATATGCAATGTATTCATCCATGGTCACATCTCTGTATACTAGTGGATTCTCTTCCGAAATCAATTCCTTGACCGGTCCGTACAGCCGGGAAGTGAATCCTTCGCCGTAGCTCGGCCTTATGAAGCTGGCAACGTTAATTCTTGGACCAACATCTTTGGCCACTGCTCTGTGATATACACTTTTGTACCTATCATTCGAGCAAATCTGCACCCAATAATATTTAAATTATTAGCATTTATAAAATCTTTTCTTTTTCTTAGTTAAAGAATGAATTATGAGAATGTTAATATTAATTACCTGAAACATGTCACCCAAGTTAATAGTTAGGGCTCCGGGAATGGGTGGAACGTCGACGTATTCGTTATCGTAAAGCACTTGAAGTCCTCCGATTTCGTTCTGTAGGATAAGCGTTAGGAAACCGAAGTCGGTGTGAGTTACTGAACCCAAAGTCAATTCTGGTTCCGGACAAGGTGGAGAATAGTGTCCCTTAATGTAAAGACCTTCGGCACATCCCATGTCTCTCAGGCAATTCTTGTCGAGTCCCAATGATTCCGAAAGCAATTCGTACAAAGTAATTCCTATTCTTTGGAGATTATTTCCGTATTCATCCATCACACCACTGCAATAAATCAAGAATTAATTTTTAGTATTTCTTGAAATTCAATTTCATGCATCCATGCATGTGTTTCTAGCTAGTTAGATAGGTACGTACCTGAAAATCTCTGGCAATTCTTCCCAGCCAGGTTGGACAGGAGCCATTTTGCATAGAAAAGTGTCTTTCCACGTGGCTGCTGACGAGTTGTAAAGAAAGAAATTGCTGTTGAAGATGACCCTTCTTGTAGTATCACGGCTGTAGTATTGTTTCTTGATCTCGGGATCTTGTTCGTGGAACTCCTTAGTGGCTTCTATCATTTTTGCCATGACAGAATCAGGAATTCCATGATTCACAATCTGGAAAAAACCCCATTTCTCGCACGCATCCTGGAGTTGGCGGATAATCTCAGCACGCCTAGCTGGATCTTGGCTTGCACCATCGACTCCGAGGTCTATAAGAGGAACCTGGTGTTTGCTGGGCTCTTTCTTTGACTTGTTTTCCTCCTTGAGACTCTCATGGACGAAGATAGAAGGGAGTTTCTTGAGCCCTGCATCCACCAAACCCTTTACGCCAACCTTAGATTTATCGAAATCAATGGTATCGGCGTTGGAATCCTTTTCAGGAGTGCTCAGCCACTGTCCGGTTTTCCCACACCTAATAGTCAACATATTGTTTTTCTTCTTCATGGAAACCATGTTGGGTGTGCATCCAGCCATCCGAAGGCGATGAACAGAATTATTCATCAACAAGGAAGAAGATGATGATGAGGACATTAAAGAAGAAGAAACTGCACCCAAAACCATATTGAAAGTTATTGGATTATAAATTTCTTGTGTTTGAGGAGAAATTACAAGAAGAAGAAATGAATTAATTTATGTTAGCAATTAATTATTTATCTGTTTAGTAGTGAGAAAATGGCATGTTGGAATCCTCCTTTATATAGGAAGGAACCCATTCTCTCCATGCAGTGTTTTATTGCAACTTGGATATTTAGTCATTTCCTCGTAAGTGATTCGTCTTGGGAGTCTCACTTTTTTTAATCGCAATTGGTAGACTAATACATTTTGAATTGCCAACAAGGAGTACTTTTATATGTTTTTTTATCCCTTACACACTAGGATGGAAGAACCATTTCACATGGTAATTCAAGGTTGAATGCATTCTATTCAATTCAATCCTATTATTTTATTTAGTACTACTACCAACACATATTCCTTTTATTATTATTATTTATAGATAATATATATATATATTTATATATATATATATATATTTATTTATATATGTATATGTATATATACACATAATTTCGAAGAATTTATATTTCAAATATGTATAACTAATACTTCTGACATTCATAATATATGGATCAATTTTATTTTTTTTTTTAAGAATGTCACGGTTTTCAAGAGATGATCTAAGAAACATTCAACAATGGAGATTGCTGCAAGAAGTGTATAAAAAGAAGTGTCAATATTTTAACATGTATAACATATTTTTCATAAAAATAGGGAGTATATATAATTTTTGTTTTTTAAATGTTCTTGTAGCTTTAAATATAATATTTAATCATTAATAAAATGATTAATGATACAAAAATAATTTTAAAAAAAAAAAGAAAAAGTAATTGATTAACATGACTTACTTCATATAACACCATATTTTTATTTATGTGGAAAAAAAAAATTAAATTTAAGAGTATAAAAGAAATGCTTAAAATTAAATTATGACATACATAAGCACTAATCATTACATATTTGATTTGGTCTAATTAATCCCATTAGGGTTGCATTCTTATGAATTCAATGGTGGTGAGCTTCAAGCTTTAGCCACTTTCATAGACTAGTACTTATTATACCATACAAAAAAATCATCTAAAGTGAATAATTAAGCTATAATTACTTCGGATAACATATCAAATGTCTTGAATCGAGATTAGTTTAAATATAAATGTGATATAAAGATATCATCCATATATAGTTTGAAAATCATACAAAACACTTCGTGCTATAAGAAAATAAATAAATAACATAAATTTTAAGTTATTAATTCAACATTAAATATTTAAAATTTGATAGTTATATAATTTAGAATACATATAAATATATATATATATATATAAAGAATCTTAAAATGTTGAAATAGTTTTTAATTAAAGTACGAAACAAAGAATTATTCAACAGTGCATAACTGGTATTTGATTATGAATTATTAAAATCACAAATTATTGTCGGAATTCAATACTTAATGAACCTTTAGGAGACTAAATAATAATAATAATAATAATAATAAAACATTAATGGAAAGTTTGAATGAAGTTTGGTGGTATACATTTTTTATTTATTTATTAATTGATTCCTTTTTGGGATGAACATTAGATTATGTTTTCTAGTCAATAAGACCCTAAAACGGAGAGGCGGGAACATAAAATGTCAAAGCATAACATTTTTTTTTTTTTTTTCTTATTACAAATTTTGTAATATAATTTTTATATACATTGATAATTGTGCAACGAGTTGTTTTGGATGTATTTCAATTATTTGTATATTAATTTATATTATTTTCCATTTAATTTATATTATCAACTCATTTGAATCTGTCGAGAGTTGTTTGGAGGAGTGGCGGAAGGCCACCCCCACAACCTCCCAGTTGGGAGATCGACACCCAAGTCCCCCTCCCTCAAAAAATAAAAAAAAAAAAAAAAAAAAAAAAAAAACTCATTTGAATCTTGAAATTAAATTATTTAATAAATTGAGATACAATTCACGAAGGAATATGCTAAATTTTTATTCTAAGCATGTGGGAATTAGGAAGGTAGTAAGAAATTGTATTTCATCAAAATTAAAAAAAGTTAATTAGAATTAATTTATTATCTTGAAATGCAAACTTAGCTGCATGAATTGATCAGAAAAATATTTTATGACATTGACAGGAAAAGGCAGTCTTCGATAAACCCTAAAAATATTACAAAAACTATGTGTGTCTTTTAGTTTAAAAAAAAAACCTAAAATATTTTTTATTTTAATTTTTCAAAGAAAATAATTAATGAGTAAAAATTATAAAATAGGAGTATAAAAAAAATCAATAAATACAATTTAATTCTTTACCGTTGTAAAGAAATATATATATATCTATATATATATATATAGAGAGAGAGAGAGAGAGAGGAGTTACTATTGATGATTTGAAGTTTATGTAATTTGAATATTTGGAGATTATATAAGTGGTCCATAATAGTGGCCGAGCTCGAAGCCAGCCGCTATTGACTACATACGTGCACGCATGGGTGCAATGGACCAAAACTTTCTGCAAAATTTTATATTTTTCTTTAAATTATTTCCTTATTATTATTATTATTATTCATTTTTATTAATTATTACATATTATCAGTTAAACCTAAAAGGATGATATTAATTACCAATACTCTTTGTAAACTCTTCCTTTTAAATAATTTTAAAAAATATATATATAATTAATTAATGTTATATAAAAATTTAAATAGCATAAATGTGATATATATATATATATATATATATATATGTATATGTATATGTAGAGGGGTTTGGAGCCGTCGGAGATGAACCTCCATTGTTGAATACTATTTGTTAGATTCTTATAATTTATACATTTCTTCGTTGAAAATTGTGAAATTTTTATTCAAAAATAAAGAAAAAATGCCAAGAAATGGAGAAATGAAATCTCAAATACTTTTCAAAAAAAAAAATCCGTGTTGATTAATTGAATTAATTACTCATTTATTGAATATATATCCGTATATAATGTATATAATTTTAATAAAATCTAAAAAATAATGAGTTATTTTTTTTTAGAAATTAATGAAATTTCGAGGAAACCAATTTGTAGTAAAAAAAAAAAAATTGAATACTATGTAGTATCACTAATAAATTTTAAAAGTTATATTAAAAATATCAAATTAGTTAGATATTTGTATAATGTCGAAGGAAGCAACCCTAACAAATATGTTATGGGCTTCATTTCATGTAACCATGACCAAATAAGTTAATGAATAGTACAAAGGAAAAATTGTGATGTGTGTAACTGAAAGCTAATATATCTACAAATATATATATATATATATATATATATATATATATATATATATTTTCTTCATTTTTTTCCAAATATATATGCTGAAAATAATTTTCAAAACCCTTTTCTTACTTTTGAATGGTACACGAAATTCCAAAGTTCGATATTAATGTTTTAAGAGTAATAAATTGTCACATACTCTAAAAGAGTAAAAAGTATCTATGCTAGGATTTAAACTCTCAAACCCTCGACCTCTACCTTTGATAACATGTTAAAGAATAATAAACTGTCACATTCTTTAAGAGTTTAAGCTAATAAAGAGGGGTCAAATCTATTCTGTTAACAACTTGCTATGAGTGCCACGTAAAAGTTATGATGAAGTCTTCCTCTGAATAATAGTTAAACTCTACGAGAACAACTCGAGTTGAATCTAGATGAATGAAAGTCGTGATAACTTTGAAAATTACATAGTCTAACAAAATAAACTTAGATTATTTGTTTGAGGTAATTACTCATATTAATTATCAACTCTCATATTAAAATTTATTCACATCTGGTCAATAGAAGACTACGTTTTGCGATCGATAAAGTTTACCAAACAATAAAATAA
This sequence comes from Cynanchum wilfordii, assembly GCA_025388415.1. Taxonomy (NCBI): domain Eukaryota; kingdom Viridiplantae; phylum Streptophyta; class Magnoliopsida; order Gentianales; family Apocynaceae; genus Cynanchum; species Cynanchum wilfordii. The sequence continues at coordinate 9,980 of JAHSUH010003346.1, forward strand.
TGGGATTGAATTAAATCCCAACGTGGGAGAGGCGAATAAAAAAAAATACTAATAATTTTATATTAGTTGTGGGGTTAAAGGAATTTACAGGGAAACAGTCCGCCAATTGCGATTAAAGAAAATAAAAATGCGACTCCCGCATACCAATAACTTACCTGGAAAATGACTCTCTATTCAAGTTGGCAATATACTGTATGTATCGGTTGCTATATAAAGAAGGGTTCTCTCATGGCATTCCTCATCACCCAAAACTATTACTAACTGATCATAATTAATTCATTTCTTCTTCTTGTAATTTCTCCTCAAACACAAGAAATTTATAATCCAATAACTTTCAATATGGTTTTGGGTGCAGTTTCTTCTTCTTTAATGTCCTCATCATCATCATCTTCTTCCTTGTTGATGAATAATTCTGTTCATCGCCTTCGGATGGCTGGATGCGCACCTAACATGGTTTCCATGAAGAAGAAAAACAATATGATGACTATTAGGAGTGGAAAAACCGGACAGTGGCTGAGCACACCTGAAAAAGATTCCAACGCCGATACCATTGATTTCGATAAATCTAAGGTTGGTGTGAAGGGTTTGGTGGATGCAGGGCTCAAGAAACTCCCTTCTATCTTCGTCCATGAGAGTCTCAAGGAGGAAAACAAGTCTAAGAAAGAGCCAAGCAAACACCAGGTTCCTCT
>JAHSUH010003348.1:0-10900 GCA_025388415.1 Cynanchum wilfordii
TCGCTGGAGTGGTTGTTGTTGTCAATCGTCGTGGAGGGGTGTCGCTGCCGGCGACGAAATGTGTGGATATTTCCGCTTGCGCTGTCGGCGTCCGTTGTTCTCGGCAGTAGCTTTTTAGGTGTTTCGGTGATGTTGCTCTACCCGGTTGGTGTGCGTAGCCGCCGCGTCGCAATGGGCTCAGCGGCAGCTCTCTGCCTCTTGGTGGGCATCTACGTACTGCTCTATCACTACTATACTGAGAGCGCTTTTCAGGGCTCTTCTACTTTCACTCCACTCGACCACAGCACGTTATGCTTTGTAAGGATGGTCATTTACTCATCCTTAGAAAGATGCCTTGAAATAGTCTACATTATGGTGCCGGCAGTGATTATGCTCCCTATCGCCATGGCGATCCAACCGTCCGCTGCTGCTGAGACCTCTTTCACTAAGTACATCCCGCTCGTCCCAGATGTAAAGGTCTTTCTAGTTAGCTTTACTATAGCCATTTCGGTACTATTTCGCAGCTCCTTAACGTTGCCCTTTTGCTGCCTTGGGGTGTTGATTATGTACTCCAACCGGATGCCCACCGGCGCCGCAGCTGCTGCAGCGGCGCCCGCAGAAGCCAGTGAGGGTCTTTCTCTGGAGGAACCTGTCGAATACTCGTGTAACGCTAAATTTAAGATGTTTGTTCCTATTTACACAGCTCTCATTACAGTGCCGGCAGTTTGGGGGTTCTATCTCGCATATGGGATCTGGGAGGCGTTTAATATGAATTGGATATTTTTCTTCAATATGTCATTTCTATTTGGTTGTGGGGTGTATTTAGAAATTTGGATGAATGCTTTCACCGCTGACATAATCGAACGGGAGAGTAATGGAGGGCTTGAAACCATATAATGTGTAGACGCGCATATATAAATATAAATGAATAATATATATATATATATATGTATACTATGTCTCTCTTATTTTGTTTGATTGAAGAGGAGTTAACAACAATTCATAATTTAACAAAATTCTGTAGTGTCACTTTGTTGGACCAGTAGTCGCTTTCAGTCCCTTAATCCTTTTTTGTTTTTGTCTATTTCTAAGACTCTTTTCTCTTCCCAGTCCTATTATTTGCTCGCGGCTATTTATTTGGAGTAAATTGAAGATTACGAACACATAAAACCTTTTTTTGTTTGTTTGCTTGACTGTGTTGTGTTACTCAACACTTCAGTAAATAGCTATTCAAAAACTTTCTATTTAAAAAATCAATATTACCGTAGAACGGAAAGTTCGCGTATTTTAAGCCGACATTTTTTTAGAATAGAAACCCACGCAGTCTTCTATACACACTTTGGTCTCCTTGCAGATACCTTAGGACACAAACCCTTGAATTAGGTGTGCTTGGTAATAGAGGTGCTATTCCCGACTTTAACGAGTATTCTTCAGTTGGGTATTCGGAAATTTACCTCTGTGACTGCTTAAAACCCTCAGCCGATGCTCCCTTTGCTGCTCAGCTCCCGAAACAACCAACTATTTGGGAATTACGGAATCAAACGGAATATTTTCTATAAAGCAGATCACCACATAGTGTTCACAAGTCTGCTATGCATTTCCATTATTTTGGGATTGCTGTTTAATGTTTACCCTGTGGCAACTATCCCTGTAACTTATGGTCCTCACTCGACGAACTCCCTTCCTTTCTCCGAAATAGACTCGTCTGCTACCGGCGAAAGCATTGAGCATCTCCGTGTGCGGGGTGATCGAGCTTACACCAAAGCCCCGTTTCCCAGCAAGGGCAGTACGACAGCACCTCCCTCCGTTCCGCCGGTGCTATCTCTAGCGAAGGCCTGTCGCAAGGAGATCCAGCTGTACTGCGAGGGGTTTCCATTACACCCGCTGCAGTGCCTTCTTGAGCACTACTACATCGTTCGCAACAATGACACCCTCAGAATGACGGACGTCTACTCGGAGCTGTGCTACAGCTGGCTGAACGCGCGGGATGTGTGTGTGACATCACTGCGGCAGCAGTGGAGCAAACTCTGCGGCGACGAGGGCTACCCCATGAATGTGCGGGAGTGCTTACGACGAGTTCCACCGCCTCTCCTGCCCGAGGCCTGCAGGGAAAGTGATTACTATCGCAGTGTTCGTCTCGCTGGAAGACTTCGTCGACAGATCTTTGGGCACGACCATGGATCTATGAACATGACGTCAGGGGAAAAATTGGCCTCAAATCCAAAATAGAAGTGCAAAAAAATGATGTGAAGCAATTTTTGAATCCTAATTCTAACGTTGTAATTTTTTATGCCTTTCGGAATGATCATTGCAAAACATCAAAAAAGTGGAATTTTCTGGATTTTTTTGCTGGCGTTCTTATGCTTTCTCTCCCTCTTTCTCTAGAACCCGTGAATTCCTCACTTCTTTAATGGATGAATCTTTTTTCAAGTATTATATTTGATTCATTTAATATAGTTGTGCTAGGCTATTAAGAGAGAGATAAAGAGGAATAAGCAGAACAAAAAAAGGGGATTGGACAAAAATGTGAGTGTATACTGCGAATATATGTATTTGTATTTTAATTAAACACTTTTTTTCGGAGCTACCAGAAGAAAGTTTTGCATATGATACTTATTGTGAAGGACACTAAGCGTTGTTTTCATAACTGGTGGTCTATATGTTCTTCTCTACAGCGCGTCTTTTGAGAGTCATTCGTATGTAGTCCATTCTTTTTTGCCTTTTCTTGCTTTTTTTTTCTTCATATTTGAGATAATTCTTTTGGTCCGGGTTCTAAGTTCAAATGAATTTTTCCAAATTTTATGGTTAACTGATTATATATATATATATGAAGATAGCTAAAGAAAATCGGCTTATTTCATCTCCCACTTTTTTTACCACACGAGACGCGACTTTCTACTTTTGCGACAATTTGTCTGCGACGCTTCTTTCACACTTCCGTAAATGTTAGAATATTAGGAACTTTTCCCACAAAGGAAAACTATTTAAACATTATCAGGGCAGCGCAATACGAGACCGAAATATGTACTACAGAGTTTATTTTTTTGATTTAGCCTAACTCTTGCTTCTTTGCTTAGTCTTGATATGCTTCTTTTGAATTCCCGAATTCCTTTCCTCTCACAGTTTGTGATTATATTTGCGTTTGATAAAAGGGAAACTAAAGTGAAGCATTATTTGTCTATTTGTAAATTAAAAAATAACAAAATTAAAAAAAAGTTTTAGGCATCTAGTCCGAATATTTCAATATGTTTCAATAGGGCAAGCGACGCAGGCACCTCTTTTCATAATTTTAGAGAACCTTCAATGAAGGAAAAGCATACCTGGCTTGGTTACTTGCAAAAAATTTTAGTCTTTTCTTTATTTTACTATTATTGTGGCCTCTTTTTAGTTTCTTTGCTTTTCTTACACGTACTTCCCCCAATAAAGTTTTCTTGTACAATAAGAAAAAAACTATTTGAATAAAAAATTACTTTCACTAAATTTTAAACTTGTCTAAATACATCTTTTTTCTGCTTCCGGTAACCGCCTTTTCCAATTTCACTGACATATGGGTGAAAATAGATGACATTCTTTTAAAAAAAGAATTACTCTCTCTCTTCGAGCATCGTACAAATGAGCCAAGGCAGCGACGGAAAATGAAAAAATAACATATATTTTATAAGGAGAGTGCTAAAGTAATAAAGCTTGAGGGAAAGAGGGTGCGTGCTCAAGCATGAAATAAATATGAGGAAAACTATACTAATATATATCAACTTTATTTGGTTATAAAAAAATTAGCAAATTTTACCTTAAAAAGAATGGTTTTTTATTGTTTGTTCTTATTATTTATTTTTTTCTTCCCGTCTCCTGTATAAAGAGTTACATCTATTTTAACGAATTCTGGAGAAAAAACGCAAATGTGAATGAAAGGTAGACAATTTATCACTAAGAAACTTATGATTTAGGCTTGTTTCCCTTTACATTTTGAATGCCCTTTCATTCTTTAAAAAAAGGATCACATAGATTTTTTTACCGCATACCATACTTGTATTTACGAGCTTCAAAGAAGATTTCTGGCCTGCTTTTGCGGTGCTGACGGTGGAATACTTAGCATACGATGAACTTAGGTGCTGAGGCTGAAGGTGGTCGACAGACTGTGTACGGTATACACAGTATATGGCGCTTTTGTCGAATATGATTTTTCCTAACTAGGTGACTCTAGCATGTCCTCTAGAGTAAGGATCTTAGCAACGGAATCATTTTTCTAATGATTTTAATATCTATAACCTCTTGTACGTATAGGCCATTATTTATTTATCTGCAAAAAACAACAACGTTGCATGTGGTCGTAGCACTGAAGCTTTTAAACAAGGGCTCTAATATGCACTATACCGCATCTGTGTCCAACAAAATTAGCAAGTTTAAAAAAAGTAGTTATTTAAGGAAGAATTTTCGACGGTGAAAATCTTATCGAATCTTAAAACAGAGGCAAATCTATCGAATAATAGCTTAAATGAGTTAGGTGACTTTTTAGTTTATGATTATTTTTAAGGCCATTATAACCCCTATTAACTACCATATTATGTTTGGGAGTGTTAAATTAGTCTTACTATTTTACGTTTAAAATTTATTGAATACGTTTCATGTGTAAAGAAAAATACACCGAATTTCTTAATATTTGTTACTATTTATCTGATACTATTGGATAATTCATCCTCTTTATACGCTGCACTCTTTGGAGATGTTACCTAGGGTCTCTTTTGCTTGATATTCTTAGCGAGCGCTGCAGCTTCGGATCAAAAACAGATGGTGCTGAAAAAATTCAACCGGGAAAATATGTAAATGTAAATGATAAGATGTGCCTCAAAGAGTGTAGAAAGTTTGGTTTCTTTACAATAAACATGCACTGGGACTCCTAATGGAAGGAAAAAGGTGGCTTTCTAGTTCTCGAACTCTGGAAAATACAAGATGACATCTAAAGAGGGGCCACTATCAGTGTTTTTACCTTTGTGCAGAGCGATCGATTTCTTCCCCTTGTCAAATAACATGGATAAAGTGCTGCAGTTCTCGAGGCTCAGTGGGGCCAATGTGGACGCCATTTGTACGCTCCAATTTTCGGTTCAGCCTCCCCTACTTGCACCTATCAACTCCACACTCGGCACCACGTAATCTAATAATGAGATACCCCGTTTGTGACACTTCATGAAGAGCCGTCTCGAGTTCCGTGAAAATAAGCTTTGTGCAAGCATTCGTTGCTGGTCAGTTTGCAAAGCTCGAGAGTTTAGTAAAGCGTTCGCCTGGAACAACTTAACACTACAACTCGCTGCGCCTAACTCAGAGGTAGGTGCCTAGGTCGAGAGAGCTTGTGGCTAGAACAGCCAAAGCTCCTTGCCTCATAGAAATTACCTGCGTTCTAGCACCGACAATCAAATGATCTGAAAACAACGCCTTGGTATGATTTTCTACTGTATTTATGCAGGCTTCTAGATTCATAAAATGCATATTCTGTGTGGATTCTTTCTTCAGAGCATAGTAATTTACTCTCCGTCACCGAGGCTCAGTGCACGAATACCGTGAGGTGAATCTGCAGCAGGGAGGCGGGCTCGCATCAGTCCGAGGAAGTTGAATCTCACAGGACTTTGATAGTAAGTATGATAAAGTTTATAGTTTGTCTTGTAGCACAGAGAGGTTCGATGATTCAAGATAAACAATGGAGGTTGGTCTTCAAACTTTTCCTCCATCCTTTCGTAGAAGACTGGATTTCTAATTTCCAGAAGAGGCTAAACAGAGACTACGCTGTGATGCTGTTGTTTTTGTTTCATCAGAGCCGGGAGGCGTTGAGCCACCACCTTAGCTTTCCCCCACCACTTCCTCTGTTAGTCTTTACCCATTTAGGTTTTATCTATACCAGGAAATCTAATTTTCATTTACTTAGTGATGCGAAGTGCCACACGTGTGGTTCTGAGCGCGGGATCTTCTCCCCCCAGAGCGTTTCACTGCTTGCTGCGCGAGGCGGTGGGCATGGCGCGTGCCCTGAGCATTTTGCGCGACGCAAGCGGCACCCACCCTATCGACGGCAAGGACAGGAAAGCGGTTCCGGACGCGGCACACGTCTCAGGCGGGACTGACTGGGCCGACATCGCACGGCGGCAGCAGCCCCTCCACGCTAGCGCGCACACCGCCGAGGGCCCCACCGTCGCGGCGACCCCCACGTGCGTCAACGAGGTCCACCTCGAGGGCGTCGTGCTCGAGGTCTCCTGCGGCGAGGCGCTGAGCCACTCCAGGGAGGAGGGGCCGTGCCCCAGGCTTGGTGCCGCCGTCCGTCACACCGTGTCACTGATCGAGCCCGCAGCGGCGCAGGACGTCGCCGTGCAGCTGTGGCTCGACGTCGCAGAGGGCGGGGGCGGAGTTCCTGTGGCGGTGCGCAGCCGCCTGTCCAGGGACGCCATCGGGGTCGCATCGGCGGGGGTGCGTCGCGACAAGCTGGCGGTAGCACCGGGCCCCATGCAAGGCGGTGGCGCCGCAGTGGGGAGCAGCCCGAAGGAAGCCAACACCACTGCTTCGGGTCTAGAAGATAGTTGTTTGGTCTGGTACTCCAATTACCTCCGCCGGGAGCTGAAGCACAAGCGCGTCATCATTTCTGGAATGATACGTGTCGAACAGCGGTATGACGCGGACGTGAACAAGTTCATTGAGGTACCGTACATTCAATTGCCTAGAGATGGGCTGCGCATGTCGTACCACATCATTTCTTAGCCATGCGCTTTTCACACGGACATAATGAATGTTCTGCAGTGGCTGGTGAGGATACTTAACATGTTGTTATCACATGGATCGAAAAGGGAGTCGTAGGATCCCTAGTTGCATTTACATATATATATATATATATGTTGTGATTGTTTTCGATAAGCAATTCAGAAAGAATAACAAATGGTTATACATCGATGAGTATGTGCTCTTCCTTCTGTGTATCATGGGGGCACATGATAGGGAAAAATGAGATGCTTTTCGACCCTCTTTTTTCCTGTGGTGAGGGAGATAAATTTTTTAGATTTTTATATTAGGCCGTTTTACAAGCAATATTCTTGTGATAATCTATAGTGATGTTGATTCGTGTCGGCACACGTGTGTTCCCGTTTTCCTCCACAACTTTCAGGCGGAGCCGCTTTTTCCCTTTGTCCACCCCGTTGAATTTTTATGCATCTAACTCAGATGGGATGGTAGGCGCACCGCCACCTTTGTCTACCGACAAGTTGCGCACGTCCTCCCCAAAAAGAGGGATTCTATCAACAGTGTAACCTTGGTCGGTGTTGCGCACGATATCCAAACGGGGTATGTCTTTGAAGATGCTGTCACACAGTTCACGCTCACCACTACCAGCCTTGATACAACAAACCCAACTCAGGAATGCGTCGTAGAGAAAGACCATCACACGATCCGCTGCTTTGGCGACATCTTCTCACAAGAAATAAAAAGTAAGGTGAAGGAAGGTAGCGTTGTGTGCGTGAACGGGCGCCTGAGGCTGAACCCCCAGTTGGAGCCCTCATGCAACAAATACTTTTACTTTCCATTTATTCATGTACAACCCCCCCATGGCCAGGTTATGGTGGTGTACGGTGACCGCCGTGCACCGCCCTCTCCGGTGGAGGCGCTGAACGGGGAAATCGAATCCAATCCTTCTGGGGAAGGCAACTGAGAGAATTATTTTGTAGTAGGGTTATTTTTAGTGCCTATTGGGGATCCCCTTTCTTTTTTTCTTGTTATCAAGGGGTTAGTGGTATTCACATATGTTTATCCTAATAAACGTCTCTTATGGAGTGTTTATATTTTTTGTCAAAGTTTTCCTCTCTTACGGTCTGCGATTTTTTTTCTCCAATTTTCTCTCTATCTTTCAGTATTTTACCCATTCCTTTCATTTATGTCTGCAAATGGGAGTACTTTTTGTTGACAGGAAAGGGTGCGCTTTTATATTCCTTGATTCACTACTCGCATAAACAGGACACAAAGAGAACAACTTCGCTTATTTAGAGCACCCTTTCTCCGCTCTTCCCTTTAGTAATCCTCCTTTTTTTCTCAGTGTAGTCTTTTGCATTCCCTGTAAGAAAGAAGAAGTTGAACGAGGGCCACCTAGTGCAACGACTGAGTAACTCGCGTGGACCACTAGAACGCGTGAATAGGCCCAGTTTAGCAACTAGATTGATTTCTACGGGGAGGCAGTAGTAAATTCATTTACTATATAATTTTTATAAAGTGGAAAAAAATATTACCGTGTGAAACATAGATCATCGCTTCTGGGTTTATCAAAAAAAAATGTTGACTGAGGAGATGATTCTAGAAAAGACTAGAGTCCACCGTCTTGAGGATGTTCGTCGCCTAATTCTGTGGGGGAAGAATCTGACTGACGTTTCTATTATGGCAAAACTCAAGAATGTTGAGGTCCTGGCTTTGGTGGCAAATCAGATCAGCACTTTGAAACCCTTTGTGTCATGCACTATGCTACAGGAGCTTCACCTTCGCAAGAATGCCGTGAAGGATCTTCGAGAGGTATTTTATTTGAAGAACCTACCAAAGCTGCACACACTGTGGCTTATGGACAATCCGTGCGCAAAGCACTCAATGTACCGCGAGTTTGTCCTGCACTGCTGCTCGGCACTGGAGAAGCTAGATAGTGTGGAGGTTTCATCTGCCGAGCGTGCTGCCGCTGAAAAGTCAATGTCGTCAAAAACAGTGAACGAGATTATGGATTGCAACGCCGGGCTCGCGGCATCTGTGCCATCCCCTGAAAGGCCGGAAACCTCAGCGGCAGGCGCCAAATTACTCCACTCGTCATCTACGAGCGAGGAGCCACGAAAATTGAGCGTGACCAGGGAACATTGTGTCGATGAAGATGTTGCGGAGAGCGATACTGACCTAAGAGTTCAACATGCCATGCTGACCGCCATTGTGGCATTGCTCCCTGCGCTGACGTTTGACTCGCTGGAGATGCTAAAGCAGGAGGTTCATGATCGTATCGAAATGCGCAAGTTAAGGCTCAAGAGGGTAACATCCGATTCCTTGTGATGTAAAAAGGGAGAAAAAGACTTACATTTTTCTTCTTTTTATGTTTTGTGTAGGGATGCATCAGTTTCGTTTGTGTATTTGCAAGGTGTTTCTACACGGAGGCATGTGTATGCTGTGTGTTGAGTTATAACTGCTTCGCTTTTGGTTTGGTATCTATCTTCTCCTAATCAACTCAGAGAAGATCAAGTGGATATATTTTCCCTAATTTTTTCCCTCGAGGTAAAATCCATGTTTTGATAGCATCGAGGTGGTGGAGATGTAAACAGAGGAGGGTGTGCCGCAACAGAAGCGCTATTAAGCAAATCGCAATATTTTTCACTATCGTTATTTTTGTTTCCTATCACAGGGCTATCTTGCTTAATACTACAGGCTCTACTAAGAAAATGCCCTTTAAGTGGGTGCCAAGCGCCGTGAGCACAGGCTATTTAATACAGCTTTTCAGATCTACTGGTATTGAAAGGTTGCTATTTGTCTGGTCTTCAAAATTGTCTTTACAACTAGTATGTGTTTCTCATTCCAACCCCTTTGCTTCTTTTCAACACATTTTTCAAAGAATTCTTTCATGTGTGGGCGTGTTTTGACAAGTAGTAACAAGTACTTTTTGAAAGGAGTTAAAGGAAGGGGAAACCCCTTTTCACCTCTTAGGCTAAATATTGAATTCATTAATACGTCTGACCACAAATATTTAGTATTTTAGGATAAACTATTCCGTCATAGGTCACCGTGAACCAATAAACTACAGAGGAAAATAAATTATCACACACTTGCCGAATTTTCCCTCGGACGTTTTTATATTATATATATCTACTCACTCATTTATTTAGAAAATACTTAAATACTAAAGATAGTAAGAAAGTGCGGAGCTACTAGTAGGTAAAATGACCAACGAGATTGAAGATCATATTTTACGCAAGTATGAGATTCAAGCTCAGCTTGGGAAAGGTGCTTATGGGATTGTTTGGCGTGCCTTGGAGCGTAGTACTAATCGAATTGTCGCAGTAAAGAAAATCTTTGATGCCTTCCAAAATTCAACTGATGCGCAGCGGACCTTTCGCGAGGTCATGTTTCTGCATCACCTACGTCATCCAAACATCATCAAGCTTCTTCATGTACATCGTGCATTCAATGATCGCGATATCTACGTTGTCTTTGAGTATATGGAAACAGATTTGCACATTGTTATCAAGGCGAACATCCTGACTGATATTCATCGTCAGTTTATTGTCTATCAGCTTCTCAAGACAATGAAGTATTTGCATTCGGCCGAGATTCTGCATCGGGATATGAAGCCGAGCAACCTGTTGCTAAATAGCGACTGCACCATGAAGGTGGCCGATTTCGGCCTCGCACGGTCGATTTTATCATTAGAGAAAGAGCAGCTGACGCGTCCTTCCCTTACAGACTACATCGCGACGCGGTGGTACCGGCCACCCGAGATTTTGCTTGGGAGCACGTCTTATACAAAGGGTGTGGATATGTGGTCCGTGGGGTGCATTATAGGCGAGCTTATCCTCGGCAAACCTATCTTTCCCGGCCGCTCTACAACTCATCAGCTTGAGCTCATCATCAGTGTCACTGGCGAGCCCACGCCGTCGGATATCGCCGCGACGAACTCGCAGTTTGCGGAGGCCATGCTGTGTGACATCCCCCGGGCCAAGCCGCGGACCTTTGCGGAGCTTCTCCCCCAAGCCTCGCAAGACGCACTGGACCTCATCCAGAAGCTGATCTGTTTTAACCTCAACGAGCGAATCACCGCCGAACAGGCGCTGGAGCACGCCTACGTCGCCCTGTTCCACTGCCCGAAGGAGGAGATCTCGGCGCCGGAGCCGATTATCATCTCCCTCCCGGACGACACCCGGTTCACCCTGCAGGAGTACCGCGA
>JAHSUH010003350.1:0-10908 GCA_025388415.1 Cynanchum wilfordii
TGTACTTTTCTTGAGACAAGTATGTTTTTTGTATTTTGATCATAAGCGGCTTGCGTGTCGGATTGACTGTGAGTCTCGATCTTTCTTGTAAAGGACTCGCTCAAAGTTCTCTTCAACTGCGTTAATTCTAGACTTATTTGCCAACATTTAGCAATCATCAACGTAGAGCAAAAGAAATAATAAATTACCGTCGAGAACTTTCTCATGAAGACCATGATTGGACTTGAGTCGCTTTATACCCATGTTTAATCATCACCGAAGTAAACCAATACCATTTGTCGAGGAGCTTGTTTGAACCGTACAAACTCTTCACAATTTGCAAACATAACTTACGTCTTGTTGCTCCATGAAAATCTCTTTTTGTAAGTCCAGTGAAGGAAAGTCGTGTTCACATCCGTTGCTCGACCTCTAAACCTAGATTGGTTGCTAATCCATCAGTACAAACCGAATGGATTACATCTTAACTATAGGAGCGAAATATCTCTCCAAAGTCGATTCCCTTTCTTTGGGTAAACCCTTTACCACCAATCGAGCCTCGTATCAAGGTTGTGAAGTATGCTCACCTTGCTTCACCCGATAAAAATGTCGATTCTTCAACACTTTCTTACCCTTAGGAAACTTCACTAGCTCGAATGTGTTATTGTCACAAAGGGATTACATTTAATCCTCCATGGCTTCCATCCACTCACTCTTGTTTTCATCTTTCATGGCCTCTTGAAAACTTTCAGGCTCTCCCTATCGGTGAGAAAAACATACTCACTTAGGGAATAACTTGAACGAAGGGCGTCTTTCACGAGCGAGATCTTCTCAACTCTTGAGGAACATCATGTGCTTCTACATTTTCATTCTTATGCTCAACATCAGGTTTAAGACCCTCGGATTCAACATCAACAAAATCATTGGTATTTAAAGGATTATCAATATTTATATTTATACCTTGATCTTGCGTTGGAACATCATCGGTAACCACTAGCAAAGGATCATCAACAGGAATAGGATCAACATTAATCATGTCTTCTTTCTCTGAAGTAGGAGTAGCTAGTTCAGCCTTGTCAATATCTTCAATGGTATAGTCTTCCATGAATACAACATCTCAACTCTAAATAATCTTCCTACCAACAAGATCATAGAATTGGTATCCAAACACATCCAAGCCATATCCCAAAACACACATTTCTTACTCTTGACATCTAATTTTGATCTTTCATCTTTGGGAATGTGCCAAAAAGCCATACATCCAAAAAATCGAAGATGATCATATGAAACATCTTTATCACTCCAAATATGGTTCGGGACATCGAAATTCAAAGGAACACTCGGCGTGAGATTAATCACATGTACAACAGTATTCAATGCTTCACCCCAAAAGTATCTCGGTAACTTTGCTTGAAAAAGTATGCACCTCACTCTTTCCACCTATGTTTTGTTCATCCTCTCAGCCAAACCATTCAACTGTGGTGTTTTTTGAGGCAATTTCCGATGACGAATACCTTGATCTCTACAATATGCATTAAACGGTCCAATTTACTCTCCCCCATTATCTCATGCGGATGCACTTCAACTTCTTCCCAATTTCTCTCTCATCATGGATGCTTGAAACACTTTGAAGTATCTAACACTTGGTCTTTCATCTTCAAAGTATAAGCCCAAATCTTCCGAGAGTGATCATCGATAAAAGTCACAAAGTAATAAGCACTATCCATCGACCTATTCTTCAAAGGCCCAGCAATATAAGAATGTACGAAGTCTAGTATTTCCGACTTCTTTGTTGGTGCAAATAATTTAAAAGAAACTCGACTTTATTTATCAACAAGACAATGAGAGCATTTCTTCAACTTTGTATTATGAACTCCAACAATGCATTTTTCTTGGCCAAAATTGCTAAACCCTTTCTCACTAATGTGAGTGATAAGTCTATTTTATATCATGTTTTTAGGGGGTAATTATGTTTAATTTAGAGTTTAACTGGACTTAATTGACTGGAAATTTCACAAATTCGTTCGTTTTCGATTTTGAAGTTTCAAGCACCAAAATTGAAGAAATGAAGAAATCAGGGGACTAAATTGCAATTTTTGAAGAGTTTCACTACGGCCATACTGAATGGACTACAATCGTACTGAGCTTCTAGAGGCGAGATTTTTTGTCTTTCAAGTATACTCAAACTCTACCTCTTACTCCTATAAATAGAGGCGGCAGTCAGGCTATTTTTCACAATCACAACTCACCACAGAGCCAGAGTTGCATAGAATTCGAGGGATTTCGAGTTTCTACTCCGTAGATTCTCATAAATTTCCCCTGCAGCTTGCATATTTTCTAGTTTAAATATTTTCTTCTTTAGCTTTAGGGCTTGAGTCTCGACCATAAGGGAGAGCTCCATAGCTTAGTTGAGAGGTGTGATTCTAGAAGATCTCGTGGGCAAGACAAGGAGGAAGCTAGTAGAATTCTTGAAGAATCGGAGGTTAAGTCCCATCGTTGAAGTAGTGACAACCAAACGACTACTTTTTCTTTCCCTCTTCTCAGTTTTATTATTCTTTATCCTTTATCAATTAAAACTCTGTCTTTTGGGATTCTATTTTTATTAATGATACAATTAGAATTATTATCTTAATTTCCCGGGAAGGATACTGTTTAATATTATCATTGTGATTACTATTGCTTTACACTTTCAACTTGATTTATTATTCAAATAATGCTATTAGACTTAGGGTTACATCTAGTTGAGTATTTATGTGGAATAATTTATTACTTTGACGGTTTGTTAAGGAGTCCCGACCATAGGAGAGTTAATAGATTGCCGGATTAGGTCTAATAACTTGTGGCGATCATACTGAGGTTCGGCAGCCTAATAATCTTGAGTTTGAAATTATTATACATCTTAGGGTTAACTATTAAATTCAGAATTTGATATTAATCTTAGAGATATTAGGATTACTCGTGGCGACCATACTGGGGTAATTACTTTAGATAACTCAAATACGGTAGTAAAGTTAATATTAATCATAATTGCCTTAGATCCGCTTGTAAGCTATATCTTCAAATATAGGTCCTCCTAATTGAATTATCGGAACCAATTAAGAATCCTAAACTTTATCTGTTTCAATTCTATTTATGTTCTAGCAACAACCTCAAGAATTGATTCTTACCCTAGAGTTACTTTTGTTAATAAATTCTTGTCATAATTAATTATTGCTTATAATTGTTATCAACGTCCGTGGGTCTATACTATATTTATAAATGTAAAATCGTTGATGCTTCCAAATTACTATATGCATACGATAGGTACTCTGTCTTAGGTTTTGGTTAATTAAGTGACAACCTATTTGTTTTCCTTGAATTAATCTTAATCATAATCTATTGTAAAAATATAGTAACCAAAACATACATAAGATTTTTGGCGTCATTGCCGGGGAACGCAAAATTTTTAAAATTTTTAAAATTTCTAATCAAAATTTTAGAAGCTTTATGATTTGGTAACGGTAGTAACTATTCTTTATGACATAATTCTCCTAAGTATAGGATTTCCTAAAATTTTTAATCTTAGAAATGATCTAAATTTAATTAAAGATAGGGATATCAAAATTTTAGAAAATTCATTCTAAAATCATACTAGGAGTTATTCTAGACATCATCTAGAGAGCTTTCATAAAATTTTAAACATCCATAAAAATCTAAAAATCCTAAAAATCTATAAAAATATAAATATTCTTAAAAACCAAAAATATCTAAAGGCTTGGAAAATCTATTACTAACTCCTATTTGTTTGCTTTAATAGGAAGATGACTCGGACTACTACAAGCAAGTTAGGAGATACGTTTGAAAACCTAGAGCAGCTACTTCGCAAGGCTAGGGCAAAGAGGAAACTGGAATTACCAAAAATGGATAAGGATGATAAGTATGTCACAAAAAGTTTTACTCATACTCGATATGAACACCTATGTCTCATTTTCTCGAAGGATGAGAAGAAGTATGAAGAAAGGCATGAGGCACTTTTGCATCGACAAGTGGCGCAATGTTGTAGGATTGATTGGGGAACTGCTTTCTCGTTAGGAATAGAAAGTGATATTAGAAGGATGATGCTCATTCGTCCTTATGCTCGCGTTTTTAAGATAGACGAGCCTATCTATGTAGAGTTGGTTTTCAAATTCTATTTGACATACAATTATGAAAATGAGATAATTAGTTTTTGCCTTAGTTTTATGGATTATAATACGAGTACTAAGGAATTTGGTATGCATTTAGGAATATGGACTCGGGAAGAAGTCAAATTGCATATTTATCATAGTGCAGCAAAAGAGTTCTCGGACAATACGGAGATGTATTGGAATCATATTAGAGCTACTCAAAAGGAGTATGAAGCAGATACAACAAGAGCTTCAGAAATTCATATAAGCCTACGCTATCTTCACTCTATGTTTCCATACATAATTACTGGAAAGAAGGATAGTAAGGCAATTCTTAGTCCTTTGGAAATAGTTGTTTTCTCCCACATGTATCATGAAAAACCTATTGATTTAGGTAAAGTTTTCGCTCATATTATTAACATGCATGTTAAGGAATCTAAGACACAACCTTTAGGTTTTGGACCTTTTATTACAAGACTGGCTAGATCTACAAGAATGATATTTGAGAATGAGAACTTGACAAGGTTGAGTGATTTCACAATACCAGTTGATTCTAGTATTCTGTAGGATATTGGAATAGTTTTTGAAATCGCACCCCCAAGTCCCCGGAAAGAAGAAGAGCAGCAAGAGTCGGACGAGAATACATCTTATGTTCCTAAAAACAAGTTAGAGAGATTTTGATAAGTGTAGTTGCTCGTCAAGAGGAAATAGCATATCGGCAAGATATTCGCCTTAAGAGGTTGGAAGCACGCAATATGAGGAATTATTACAAATCCTTAGAACCAAATGTGAAGCCTAAGGTGACACATCAGTACTACGATGCCAAGTCTATGGATGAGGATGACAATATGTCACCGCTGGATCCTTCTCCACTTACTTAGTTTCTCTATTTCCCTTTCGTTTCTTAGTTTTTCGTTATTTTGTTTAGTAGTTAGTTAGTTTCTTTTTTTTTTTTGATTTTTTTAATTTTGAAAATAAACATATTTGATGAATTATTCTTTAAATTCTATAAAAGAGTCTTATTTGGTATTTGGGCCTAATTCATGACTAATCTGTTTTATTTAGAGACTGGATGTTCCAGTTTAAGGTTTTTATGATAATCTCGGTAGAATCTGGAGGTTCCGGGTAGGACTTATGTGCTATAAATTATTTAAGTAAATGTTGGATGTTCTAGACAAGTATGGGATTTTTCTAATTAAATATTGAATGTTATAAGATTATTATTATGAATGCATGCACAACATAATTTTGTCTACAGGAAAATATCAATTATTTATATTGTCATTGATGAGTTTTATTTATATATAAAAATAATATGAATAATTAAATAAAATAATACTAAAAATAATAGGAATTCTCAAGATTAAAATAGAATTGTCACTTAGATAATAAACTCAACTAGGTAGAGAACCTATTGAAATAGTTTAGTAAGTAATGGTAGTATTTAGATTTTAATATTTATAAAATTGTTTTCCCCAAGACGTCTATTAATTTTTAGTGTGGAAAATATAATTAAATCAATTATGAATATGATTTGGAAGTATGAATCAATCATCAAGTAATCCAACCTTTATCAAGAATGATAGGATTGAATTCTAATTCTTAGAAAGCAAAGTAAATGAACAAAGTAAAGAATAAAGCAAATAAAAAGTTGGAAGGAATTCTTAGTAAAATATAGGTGAGATAAGAGGATACAAAATACCAAGAATAGGATAATCTTGGATCTAGTATCATAGCTCCACCAAATTCAAGTCTAAAGTAGAATTTCTTCCATACGGATCGTGGCAAGAAATTCCTAGATTAAGAACACTTGAATGTTAATACAAATAGATTTCCTATCAATCATCCAAGGTCCGGTCCATCAATAGGAAACTAATCACATTAACTTCGCACTAATCATATATCTAAGGTCCGGCCTAACAATTAGTGTTAATCCAGAACCACAATCTCAAATCAAAGCTTGTTCTAAAGATAAAATTCAGATCTAAAGCCATCAATGAAATTGCAATCCAAATTAATAAAACCGCAACCATTCAATCCAAGAATATCACAATATCTCAAGTAAATTGTAAAATGAAACCAACCAAATCTACCTATAAGAAATGTAGAAATGAGAGTTCCTAAGGTTGGTTAACTAATTACAAAGAATAATAGAAGAAAAGGAGAAAGTGAAATGGTGTGTGTTTTGAGTGAGTAAAAGAATAGTATCATATAAAGCAAATAATCTCACAAAACAAGTGTCACATAATCAAACACAACTAAGGCAGAGTACCTATCGCATGCAGATAGTAACACGGGAGTACCACGATTTTAAATTTATAAATATCGTATCCTCGGGAACGTTGGTGACGGCTGGTTAGTGTCTACCAATTATGACAAACTTTAAGGTTCAGGGAATTAGTCCTATGTGTCCATTCGATTCAGATAAGTTGTTTAAATAATATTAAAGACAAGAATGGAAAATAATTGACTAAGATCTCTAATGAAGTACGTATGATTAATTAAGTTGAACAGTGTTCGAATGTGTAGCTTGCAAGCAGATCTAAGGCAATTATGAATTCGAATTGTCTTACTACCATACCCGAGTTATCTAGAATGATTACCTCAATATTGGTCGTTGTAAGTAATCCTAAACCTTTTTAGATTAGTTATTAAGGCGTCAATTTAATAACATAACCTTAAGATTTGCATTAATTCCAAACCCAAGATTATTAGGATGCCTAACCTCAAGACGGTCGTTGTAAGTTACTAGTCCTAATCTGGAAACTCATTAAATCTCCTACATTCAGGTTTCATTAACAAATCCTCAACTTAATTAACTATTGTAGTATCATGCATCAACCTAAGTTTCATAGCATAAACTCAATACGAGAATTAAATCGAAAGCGTAAAACAATAAGCAATTCATAATGTATATTAAAACATATCATTCCCGGGAATATATAAATCATTAATCAATCAATCAAAATAAAGAGTATCTTAGGACACAGAATCATAACATATAAAGGAAAAGTAATACAAGAACGAAAAGAAAAGGAAAGAGAAAGTTGTCGTGTTGCTCTCTGCTTCCCCCGGACTGGCTTAATCCTCCGGACCTCGCCGAACACTTGTACCCGAGATCCTTATCTTGCTTAAGAGATCTTCAGAGATCACTTCCTCTCAACTAAACTATAGGGATATTCCTTACGGTCGAGGTTCAACCCCTACACTCGAGAAGAAAGAAAAAATGAAAACTAAAAACCGATCGGAGCTTATCACGATATTCCTATTGGCTAGGAACTCGGAAATGCTCCTGTTCCGAGTGATTCTGGTGTGCTTCAACAACCGAGGGGGCGCATCTATTTATAGGAATGAAATAGAGCTGAAAAGAGGTAAAATTTCCATGTGGGACATTAAATTGCGTCAAAACCGCCTTGAACACGCCCGTACTGCCTTGAACAAGCCCGTGTAGCGTGTCTCCAACACGGGCTCAAACACGGGCAGAAACACGCCCGTGCCAGCTGCAACACGGGGTGCAACACAAGCAGAAACACGCCTGTGTTGAACTATTTTCCAAAAAATTACAATTTAGTCCCTGATTTTTTCCTTTCTTCAATTTTGGTCCCTGAAACTTCTGAAATAAAAACAGAAAGAATTTGCGTAATTTCCATTCAATTAATTCCAATTAACTTCATAATTAACTCGAATTGAACACAATTAATGTATAAAAACACGATATAAAATCGAGTTATCAAATACCCCACACTTAGTCTTTTGCTTGTCCTCAAGCAAACTACTAAATATAGTCCAAGAAAACACATATAACTCAACTAATCATGTTCATCAATTAAGCATAGAAGGTGTTCAACAATTTAAACTTGTTCAGAAAATCGGAATGGACTATCAAAGAGTGAATTACTCCTAATGCCTCATCAAATGTATCATGTGCAAATCAAGAAGAAATAATTCAAAATATCCATATTAAATCAACACACATCTAATCATAGAATCTCCCTGGGTGTAGTGTGTGTTCTAATCTGACTCATCATCCAAACAATAGACTTCCCTTCAAACTAGTAGAAAGATAGTATGTTGATCACTTAGATGTCACAACAGCTAATTACAATTAACCATTTAGGGATCAAGTCACAATACCACACTTATTACTCTCTTTTTTTTTATATATATATATACTCTTTTTTTTCTTTTTCAAACATATATATATATATATATATATATATTTCTTTTTTTTTTTTTCAATGCAGTGGGTATAAGCGTTTACTTAACCATGTTAACTTTAACTACCCTTGTAGCAGGTCTCACTCCGGTGGCTCCCAAACCTCAAAGACCATAGGGCACCGGGCATTCAATTCCCTTCAGGAGTGATTCCTAAGTAGCAAAGAACACTTGCAAACTACCCTTATTAAAATAAATAACAGAAAAATAAACTAGTTGCATGCTTCTCAAACTCCTATCAAGTTACCATAACAGCTATCACAACATCCAGATGGTCTAACACTGTTTAACTAAAATTCCAAAAGTGATCCATCAGTCAAACAATTTCGCCAAAATAGATGTGCTCAAGATAATAGGGATTTCCTACAACTAGACTAGCATCAAGTTTGTATGAATAAATCAACCTCAATCCTCAAGACTCTTACAATCAAACAAATAGTTTTTATCATAGGCGGAGTAAATCATACTTCAAAAGTTTATCGGATATCCTAAAAAGTTTAAAATTGCCATAAAATTCGAGAAAATTCAAAAAAGCTAGCAAAATTTATCCCACAGAAATTCACCCCTACCCCACACTTAAAATGAACACTGTCCTCAGTGTTGTAGGCAGGTGGAGATGAAAACCCCACACTTAATCTAAAACATCTATGAACAAATAAGACAAAGCAAAGCAGAAAGATGTTTAAGACTAAGTAGTGTCCTAAAAATAGAAAAACAAGAAACAAGACAGAAAACAGAAGCAAACACAAAAACTGAAGCAAAAACGAAATAAATAAAACAAAAAGAGGAAAAAGAAAACAAACACGGGGTTGCCTCCCTGAAAGCGCTTTGTTTTTGTCGTTTAGCTGGACAGCCTTCTATCAATCAAATAAGGTTTCTGTATCCCCCTTTTCCATTGATTCTCTGTAGAATTTCAATCTTTCACCATTCACTTTGAAAGCTATACCATCTGTATTTATTATTTCGCAAGCTCCATACGGTGAAGCTTCTTTGATAATGAACGGACTTGACCAATAACTACGCAATTTTCCCGGAAACATTCTCAAACGCGAGCTAAATAATAGCACTTTGTCACCAGGCTGAAAATCTTTTAAAGTTCTGAGCTTTTTATCATGCACAATCTAATCAAACACAAAAAGAGGGAAGAGAAAACAAACACAGGGTTGCCTCCCTGAAAGCGCTTCATTTTTGTCGTTTAGCTAGACTACCTTCTATCAATCGAAATATTCTTCTCGTAGTGGCCTTCTTGAATGGTTCTCTATAAAACTTCAATCTCTGGCCATTTACTCTAAAAGATTCTCCATCTGCATTTACTATTTCACAAGCTCCATAAGGTGATACTTCCTTAATGGTAAATGGACCCGTCCAATAACTATTCAATTTTCCTGGAAACATCTTCAAACGGGAGTTAAATAATAACACTTGGTCACCAGGATGGAAATTCTTTAAACTCCCGAGTTTCTTATCATGCAAAATTTTACTTTTCATTTTGAAATTCAAAGAATTCTCATACGCATTATATCTCCATTCATCAAGATCATTTATTTGCAATATCCTATCTTTTCCAATTAGCTCATCATCTAGATTGCACTTTTTCAATGCCCAATATGCTTTATGTTCTATTTCAACAGGTAAATAACATGCTTTTCCATAAATTAAACGATAAGGAGAAAATCTTGTAGATGTTCACAAAAAAAAATTGTAAAAAAACTCCCAACCAACCCCCTTATAAGTTAAACGTCAAAAATACCAAAAATTAATAATAAATTTATTTAAAAATTTATTTTTATATATAAAAATATTTTTAAAAAAAACCCTTTACCTCTTTTTGTTACCTCAACTTGTCCATTTGTTTGTGGATGATAGGCGGTGGAAAGCTTGTGATGAACTCCATATCTTTTAAGTACCTTCTCAAGCTGAGAGTTGCAAAGTGAGTTCCTTGTCACTTATCAAAGCTCTAGGACAACCAAATCTAGCAAATAATTTCCTGAGAAATCTACACCTAACTTTAGCATCGTTATTAGGTAATTCCTGAGCCTCAGGCCATTTAGAAAAATATTCAATGGCTACTAAAATGTATTTATTTCCATGTAAGATGGAAATGGTCCATCAAAGTCTATACCCCAAATATCAAAAATCTCAACACTTTGAATTCCTCTTTAGGGCACTTCATCCAATAGAAGAAATGTTACTGTTCTTTTACATGCACCACAAACCTGTATGTGGGATACAGCGTCCTTTGAAGATCGTGGGCCAATAGAATCCTGCCTAACACCTTCCCCAGCCAAGTATAATAATGAACTGCTCCTGTGAGGTCCCCTTGTGACAAAGTTGGATTCATGATTTTCGTAGCATCTTCTTCTCCAGATATACATCTTTTAATAACTGACCGTACAAATACGAATAAGAAAGGAACTTCCCCAATAGTAATATTTTCAAATCAATAATAATTTCTTCTTTTGTTGATAAGTCATATCACTGAATTTCAGCAAAGAAGATAGTTAGCAATATCGGGCAAACCACGGAAGAGAACTATCAACATAATTCAACATTTGTAGCAAATATAGACTCA
>JAHSUH010003351.1:0-54395 GCA_025388415.1 Cynanchum wilfordii
CTTTATTGTAAATTAGAATTAAAAGATCCACAGTTTAGAATAGTTTCTAAGAAAATAGAAGCAACAAATGAGAATCTTAAAGAATTTGAAATGCATATAAAAGATTTTCAAAAATTACAAGTAATTCGAAGAAGTACTAGTCCTCATAGATCTCCTGCTCAAACATAGTGAAATAGTTAGAGGTAAAAGTAGAATGGTTATAGATTATAGAAGATTAAATGATAATACGATAGATGATGCATATGATATTCCTGATAAAACGGAACTTATAAATAGAATACAACATAATTTTATATTTAGTAAATTTGATTGTAAATCTGGTTTTTGGCGATTAAGATGCATCCCGATAGTATTGAATGGACAGCTTTTACTTGTCCTTTAGGACATTTTGAATGGTTAGTTATGCCGTTTGGCTTAAAAAATGCACCTAGTATTTTTCAACGAAAAATGGATGATATTTTTGGTAAATATAGAAACTTTGTAGCAGTTTATATAGATGATATTCTTGTTTTCAGTAATAATAAAACAGATCATGTTGAACATTTAAAAAAGGTATTAGCCGAATTCGATAAAAACGGTATAGTCATTAGTAGTAAAAAAGCTCAATTTTTTAAGACTAATATAGAGTTTTTAGGTATCGAATTAGGAAATGGAAGAATAAAATTACAGCCTCATATTGCTAAAAAAGTATTAGATTTTCCTCCCATTAGCACAGTTAAAGAATTACAAGCCTTTTTGGGCTTAGTTAATTATGCATGACCTTTTATACATAATTTAGGAAAAATGGTTAGACCTCTATATGGTAAAATAGGAAATACATGAATGAAACTATTTAATACGGAAGATTACAAACAAATTGAACAAATTAAACAAGCTGTTAAAATATTACCCGATCTTAAATTACCATTAGATAGTGATTATATGATAGTTGAAATTGATGGTTGTGAACAAGGATGGGGTGGTATTTTGAAACGTAAACCCAATAAATACAGTCCTAAATCTAGTGAAGAACTTTGTAGATATTCTAGTGGACAGTATAAAGAAAAGAATCTCAGTAGTATAGATCAAGAAATCCTAGCAGTAAAATATACTCTTGATAGTTTTAGATTATTTCTGATAAATAAGCATGAAATTTTAGTTAGAACTGATTGTGAAGCTATTGTTAAGTTTTTTGAAAATAAAAATAGTAAACGAATTAGCCAAAGAAGATGGTTTGTTTTCAAAGATAGTATTATTAATTCTAATTATAGAATTAAATTTGAGCATATTAAAGGAAAAGATAATTATTTAGCTGATAAATTATCCAGATTTCTTTTATTTGACCAACAAGTCCTTGAAGAGCCACCTTAGTTATCTAGTATAACTTCCCAGTTAAAACAGCATTCAAAGTTGTTATGGATACCGTTTCATTACTGGAGTCCATTAGAAATGTTCGTAGAATATTGAATAGATCTCCCAGATATTGTTTAAGATTCACTCTTAATCCAGGTACCGTTTCATTACAGGAGCCTGAGACATTTGGGAATAGGTTTGTAGATTAGAATTATTATTCCTTTTACTTAACCATATTTTGTTATTGCAGATGGCAGCCAACATTCCTAGTCAATTTAAATTTGGTCCCTATAGTTTTCCAACTTTCTCGCATAAACATGCTTTCGGATCACAATTTCCACTTCTCCCGGAACAACAATGCCCGATGGATAATCTGTTCAACCAACCTAAATCAAATCAATTTCTTACTATTATCCATGCTTTAGTCGGACACCTGGCTAACCTAAATGGCCAAATCCTTTGTTTTCAAAAACCCTCTCCTAGCTATAGTGAACCAACTGAACCTATACTTTCAGCGTGAAAAGGAAAGATTATTGATAGTCAAAAATGGAAACAAAGCAAAACGTATTTCCGAACTGGAAAAGAAATTGCAAGACATGGAAAAGAAGCCGACCGAGACAGTATCGGAACTCAATTTGCTAAAAACATAATGGGAAAAAGAATGGAATAACAAGCAAGAATTTTTGGAAGTCTTTCCATAAAAACTCGATGAAGTTAAGGAAAAAATTCGAGAGATTGTTCTACATGACACCAAACAGAAAATACTTGCAACTCAACAGACTTTAAGGGCAATGACGGAAACTAAAGAAGTCCCTTTTAGTGGACTAGCACTCTGTGTTCTTGCCTTTAAGGAAAACAAACACCTTCAGCAATATTGCAAGTGTGACAAAGGCTTTCATTTTGTCCAAGCATCAATAGATCTACGAACTTGGAAGGACATTGATTATTTTCTATCATTCAAAAATTTGTTTACTACAGGAATGATAAAAAGAATCATGGTGACAACTCCTAGGCAAGTAATTGATCATGTTGAACCTGTCTCATGGAGACTTGCCTATATACTTCAATAGATACTCAAGACTGATGTTGTCCGTAATGGCTATATTAATCTTGAATTTGAAACAGTTCCTCGGTCCTTGGTATTTCCCGATGCTGCACGACACACCATTCTTATTACAACACATGACTACAAGTTACCAATCCGGAAGCCTTTGGAATTTGGTTACTCACTTCTCAAAGGAAATGAAGAAGAGCAGTATACTCTTGCAAGAGTATATCTCCAAGTTGCACAACCATTAATTTCACATATTCCCCGATATGATTTCCAACTTTTCACAGAAGAAAAGAATATGAAAGTTTATGGAAGTCCGTACTTACACAAGAGGACTTTTGATGTTCCCTTCCTCAACCATGTCACTGAAGACGTCTCACAGATGTTCCATGTTCAGTCCATTCATCAGTACCAAGTTGCTCGAAATAATGGAGACTACTTAGATACACAGGTCTTGAAATTCCACCTGGACATGCTCCTGCAGGACTTGATCTAGAAGAATTTGATGCACAACAGGAAAATGACAACATGATGATGGAAGTTTAATCTGAGTGCTCTGCGCACTACCTAGTGGTGGGACATACATTTGTTTCTGGAATATATCAATAAAGATTGTAAGTTTGTATTACTTTAAAGTTAATATTGCTTTATTCTTATTAGAATGATAGCTTAAAAACCCCTCCGGGAAAGAGGGGTATGATAACTCAATGAATTCAGGAACTCATCTTCTTATATCCTTTCTGCATCTCATAACATGGTTTTCATCTATCTGTTTGTTTCTTTTCAATTGTTCTCTTCTTTTAAATATCATCTTTCCGATCAAAAGACTCTGGTTAAGCTTAAGAGATATCTTTGCATATCTTGGATGCTTATTAGCCGTAAGGTTAAGGTGATCTTGGAGAGATTTTGTATCCGTTCGTTTGTTTTGTTTTCTTATGATTAATAGACTCTGGTTAAGCTTAAAGAATTGTGAGTGGCTTGTTAGGGAAGAAGCCCGTGTTTATCCTTTGAACATTCCGGATGCTTATTAGCCGAAAGGTTAAGGTGAAATCATAAGTGTGTGTAAAAAAAAAAAAAAAAAAGTATATTGTCCGGAGGACAGGAAAGAATAAGGAATTTATTTCCTATATCTTGACTAAACGATCAAGAAGAATACCTTGATTAACTGATCAAGAAGGGTACGTATTCTTCAACTGATCCACCTCACCAAGACACGTACTATTGTTATGAAAACCAGTTATCTTGGGCACAAGGAATACATGGCACGGGGCGGCATGTAGTGTTTAAATGAATTAACCCCTTGTTGTAAAATACCTTGGTGTTGTACCTTGAATAGATGCCTAAACCTCGATAAATTGAGATCTACAAGTATCCCTAGCTCAACTTGAACTCCGACTTTGAAGAGACATCTAAATCTGGGGTTGAAGGTTTGAATCGGAGTTCGAATTGGTGTTGGCTTGTCAACATGAAAATAAAAAACTTGTAATGTTCATTGGAAGCAACATCTTCATGGTTGCCAATGCCAATGGAGGTACAAATGTTTTTTTATATGATTACTTTTTTTTATTTGTTAACATTCCTCTACTCAATCATTGAGTATTTCATCATCCCTTGTCCTTTTAAGTCAATGCTTTCTTTTCCTTTTCTTTTTCAAATGATCGTTAATATGATGCATGTTTCTTTTTGTTCACAATGTTGATTATATTGTCCTTGTGTTGATGATATCTTTAACGTGAGGAATTCTTCTTGTTCTTTTTTTTTTTTTTTTAAATTTTCTTTTCATGTTTTGTTGAAGTTCTATAAAAAAATTGGATTATCTTTATGTTCTTTTGAGAAGTTGATTTTTTCGTTTTTGGCCTTTAGGATCATGATATAATTATTTTGATTTTGGTATAAATTGACTTGTATCGGTTTCCATTTCATTTATAAAATTGGATTATGGGTTTCTAAATTACTAAAATCTCTATCTAAAGGGTAGTATTTGATGGTGATTCTCCGAACAGGAGAAATTTGTGGGCATCTCTATTGGGTTTAGTTTCTTTTTAAAAGTTTTTTCCCTCTGTTTACTCATTTTTTATTGGGTTGGTGTAGGTATTGAGTTCTTTGCACTTTCTTTATGGTCTTTTTAATTCTTGGTTCTTCTTTCAAGTTGAATTCTTTTGAATTTTGGAAATATTGTGGGAAGAAAGTAACTTTCGTTTGCTGATTTTTCTTTCAACTGTATAGATTTAAATCTTTTTTTTTATCCACTTTTTTACTAGTTTTATGTTACCTGGTAATGCTTTTGATCAAACATGGTTTCTTGAATTGTTCTTTGAAATCTTTTTGGAATTCTTTCTTTTTCTTCAAATGTTGGTTCTATTTCATTTCTTTTTTAACTTTTTAATCATTCACCATCCTCTCATTAAGTCTTTAATCTCATCTTTTTCATCAACAAATCTATTTATTTTCACTAATTTTTTTTTTAATTAAGGAAATTACTTTGTAGAAAAACTCTGGGGTCGATTTTTATTTCTGCATGGTCTTTTTGTTTGTTTTTCTTGAATCTTTCTACAATTCTTCACTCAGTCCTTTCCCTTTTTAAGTTAATCCTTTCTATTCCCTTTCTTTTTCAAATGAACGTTAATATGATGTATATTTCTTTTTCTTTACAATGTTGGTTATATGGTCCTTGTTAATGATATCTTTAACACGAGGAATTCCTCTTCTTTTTATTTTTCACATTCTTTTCATTTTTTTGTTGAAGTTTTATTAAAAAAGATGGAATATATTTATGTCCTTTTGGTAATTTCCTTTTTTTTGTTTTTTACCTTTAGGATCATGGTATAATGATTTTTATCATGGTATAAATTGACTTGTATTGGCTTCCATTTCATTTATAAAATTGAATTATGGGTTTCTAAATTACTGAAATCATTATCTATCAAATTTGGGAATGCTGGAAAAGTGGAGAGGAAAAGGGCAAGTATTTGATGATGATTCTCTGAATAGGAGAAATATGTGGGCATCTATGTTCGGCTTAGTTTCTTTTCAAAAGTTTTTTTTCCCTCTGTTTACTCATAATTTCTTGGTTTGGTCTAGGTATTGTTCTTTGCACTTTCTTTATGGTTTTTTTTAATTCTTGACTTTCAACTTGAATCCTTTTGAATTTTGGAAATATTCAAGAGAAAAACGTAAGTTTTGTTTCTTGATTTTTTTTCAACTGTATGCATTTAAATCTTATTACTTGATAATGTTTTTAATCAAACATGGTTTCTTGAATTGTTCTTTGAAATCTTTTTGGAATTCTTTCTTCTTCTTTTTTTTTCAAATCTTGGTTCTAAGTTCATTTCTTTTATAACTTTTTAACTTCTTTTTTCTTCTTTTTCAAGTGACTATGAAAGGAGTTATGATCATTCACCACCCTTTCATTAAGTCCGTCATTTCATCTGTTTCATCAACAAAACCCATTTGTTTTCACTAAGAAAACAAATGATGGACTTAATGAGAGGGTGGTGAATGATCATAACTCTTTTCAAATATAAATCCGCAAGGTGAAAATTCGGCAATTGTAGCGTCTATATGGCTTCTTATAATTTGGATATGCTATCGGGTTTTCATGGAGTTTTATGTTGCTTAATAATGGTTTCTTGATAATGTTTTTAATCAAGAATGGATTTCTTGAATATGTTATTAATCAAGAATGGGTTTCTTGATTTTGTCACTTGGCAGAGAATTGTTTTCTAAAAGAATCGTGTTTTTTGCTTCAAAATTATTTCGTTTGTTAATTTGCATTTTTAGGTAATACTTTTTAACGAAATTCTATCCTCATCTAGAAGCTGCAAGTTTTTAATGTCTTAGCCTTAAAAATTTTAAGCAAAATGATTTTAGTTTCTTTTTTGTTTAATATCTTTTGATCAATAATTATGTAATATTTTCTCTGTTGTGACGAGAATTAGTTATTATATCAATAACACATGGAAGAAATGGGAGCTCGTAAGAGAAGATTCTTCCTACAAAACATCATAAACATTTCTCGGGTGAGATGGGAATGACCCAGTGAAGATCCACCGTTGCTTCGATCCATAGAGAAATCTCTGTCATCATCCTCCCCTAGATACAAGTTAAGACTACAAGTCCTATCACGCGGTGTGTCCGTGAAAGAGTGTTGTTGGCCCATTGAGCCATAGTCATCCTGCATGTCTTCAAGTCGCTTGAGGCTTTGCCTTGTCCTCATTTATGCTGCTTTGCTTTGAGATCGGTTAAGAGTTCTCAGACCGTCTCGATCTCCATGGGGGTCACAGTTCCAAAGAGAAAGGGTTCTACATGTGAGATTGTTATTAAATAGGGCAACACTTCGCCCCCAAGTGCGAAGTGCACCAAATAATTTATATATAGTATATATATGTAAGTTAATATATTACAATTCTATAAATTAAAAATAATATTCAATAAAATAAACAAATATTATGAATCATGTAATATATAATACATAAATAAAATTAATATTTTAGGTATATATTTAATGCATAAAAAGTACATTATAATTTTTTTAGGTACTAAATATGATGATATCTTCTTCTATATATATTCTAGTAAAATAATGTATAATATATATTATTAGATACCCTTAGTTGTTGAGCCATTAGAGTGAATTTTGGACTTTCGGTGTCGGAAAACTATAATCATCCTTCTTCTCAAGAAGCTGCAAGGCTTTCTTGATTACTTCATAACCTCTTTCCAAACAATTGATAACTTGAATATAACACAAGAAGAAGAAAAGATAATGAAGGCAAGAACAAGTAACACAAAAATATTTCTAATATTTGATGAATAGTGATGAATTCAATGGAATAAATATAACAAAAATATATTATTTTCTTTGAATATGTAACTTTAAAAAAGTATATACCAATCATTATAAGACCAAATTTAATGAAGGTAGAATATCAATCATGGAGAAAATCAAAAGTTAATAAATTGAAAAAAAAGACAAAAAAAAATAAATACAATTAATTTAACATAAAAAATTAAATTTAAAAAATAAAATAAAATACCAACAAGAAGATGAAAAGTTTAAAATCAATAAAAATTGTAATAAAAAAAGATAGAATAAAATTCAATGTTTTTTCTTTATCATTATTATTATTTTTTTTTTATTAGAATTGACCTTCAATTAAATTGAAGAAAGGATAAAATTTATCATTATTTAGGGAATGAAGTTGTAAATAAAAATGAAATCACAAAAATTATATAAGTTAATAAAATAATGGATGAAATTGTATAAAAAAAAAGTAAATAATTATGAAATAGAGATAAAATTTACCAAATTGTTCAAATAAGAGATGAGCTAATTAAAAAAAATGAACTAAAAAAAAAAATTAAATAGGATAAAAAGTATAATAATAAATTAATAGAAAGTACGTATTTAATTATGAATAAAAAGATAGTAAATCTTTCAATTACATAATATATATATATATATATATATATATATATATATATATATATTTGAGATTTTATACCATTATGTTGTCAAATATTTGTCTTAATTTTTTTTTTTTTTTTTTCAGTTTCGTGTTTCATAATATTTAGAAGAACATGTATATACATATAGTTAATAACTTGAAAGTTTTTTTTTTTTTTTGGGGGTGGGGGGAAGTTAATATATATATATATATATATATATATGCACCATAGTGTATAATTAACCTAAAAATGAAATTATTAATAAACAACATTTATTGAAAAACCAATAATTAAGAAAATATATATATATATATATATATAACATAGAGTATATATCTTATATATATAAGATTACATTTTATGATGACACATAAAGTAATATTCTTATTTTAAAGGGTAAAATTATAATCTTATTTAATTCTTTATTGACATTCTAATGATACATTGAAAAGTTTTAATAATATTAAAAGGTATAATTGTAAAATACATTTTTTATTTAAAACAAAGAGTCTAAGGAAGACATACCATCAAACCGTTTCTTTCTCTTTTATCTTTCTCGAGGGTTTTCAATCAGTTTCAATTTTCTCTTTGGTTTTTAAAACGACGGTCGCGGTCATGAGTTTGCTCGGGAGCTCTATAGTTGATGGCTATGGCAGATTTGGTGGTGGGGAAGGAACAATTTTTTTTTTTCTGGAACTGGACTTCATTTTGTAAGACGATCCTATATCTAAATTTGATTAATTTGAATTCTGTCCGACTTGTGCCTCTTACTCATTTACAATAATTATCAAATCCGTAATTTTATATGTAATATTCATAATACTTCTTTTTAATTTTCCGTATACAGCCTTGTATAAGATTTATTTGCACCATTGTGAACAAATTATGCATATATCTCTATTTGGACCGTGATAACACTACCACTTTTGCATTCATTTTTATTATATATATCCTTTTGCTGGTAGGTGTTTAGATTTTTCTTCGAATTGGGTTTTTGATCTTTGGTTGGTGTGGCTTGAACTTTCATATTGTTTTTTAATGGTTTTGATTTGATTTTTTTGCAAAAACGTTCCAACCTTTCGTTGCTTCGGAGAGGCCGCTCGATTCATCTGGATCAAGCCATAGTAATACTCGCTCGAATAGTTAAATATTGGGATTTGGGGTTTTTTGTTAAGTTTTGAGAAAAGAAAAAGAAGAAGCAAAGTAATAGCCGGAGGTGGAGCAACTGCACCCCCACCAAAGCAAACCTCATCCGGTGAAAGATCAACTCCCAAATATTTCTAATTGCACTACTAGTTCTCCTCCTTGGCGTAATTTTTCTTTCTTCTCTATAGGTTCCTCTAATTCTCTATATCTCACATGTATGTGTGTGTGTATATATGAATGTTCTTTCTCATTTGTTGTTCATAACTTGATTAAATCTTGTAACTTGATTAGAGCAATTTCTTTCTGGTGATTTAGAACCATAGAAGTTGCTTCTCTGTATCTATCTCATACATTTTCTTTAGTAAATCATTTTTTTATGTATATATTTGGTTTAAAAAAGACATATATATATATATATATATATATGCATGGGACTTTTGGATGCAGTTGAGGCCATTCTACTTGGATTCCAAGACTACCTTGTGATGCTTGGAACAATTGTTCTTATTCCCTACACTCTGGTTCCCCAAATGGAAGGAGGAAATGTAATGCTTTTGGTCCAATTAGATTTGAAAATGTTTCTAAGTTCTGTATTATGCATGTTTCTTTGTTATTCTTGCAAAAAGCTAAGATGATACCATACATTGCTCTTTGTTGCTGGTTTGAATACATTGACTCAATCATTGTTCAGAACTCGATTACCAGTTGTGTTTGGTGATTGAGTGGCTCTTACACATTTGTTCCCACAACGATTTCAATCGTATTGGCAGGATGATACAATGATATTGCAGTTCCTCAAGAGCTTTGTGCCCTTGAGATTTCACCTTTCTTTAGACCATGTCTATTGGTTCTATGGTTGATTTTAACTTTCTTTAGTATTGCTTTCCAAAGGTTCCAAAAGATAATGCGAGGAATTCAAGGATCCATGATTGTAGCTTTTACGCTTCAAATTATCATCAGATTCAATGGTCTATGGTGAAACGTTACAAGGTTTGTTTAATTCATGTTCATGATCTTATTCATATGTTAGGACCAGAGAAATCATTGGTTGCCCCTTTTTGCTATGTCCCAAAATTTGACAATCTAAATTCATGTCGGTAGGTTCATGAGTCCTATATCTATAGTTCCATTGGTGGCTCTATTTGGAATTGGATTATATGAATTTGGTTTTCCCTGGATACATGCAAAATACAATTCAGAGAAAAAAAATTCCCAAAAACCTACATTTATTTTGGTTTTCCAGTATTATTTATTCAAATTGTCTGATTCTTGAATGCGAAATTGATTGTTGCAAAATCCTTGCAACTTGCAAAGCGTGGAAATCGGATTGCCTCAGCTCATTGTGCTACTCATTTTTTCACAGGTAAATTTCACATTTGGGATGAAAACTAAAACATAAAGGAGTGTATGTGAAACTTCCGAACATCCTGTAGGCTCTAGAAGTGGCTAGATATGAGCTGAGACGTTCTTACCATCATGCTCTTGCATGGAAAGGTTTGTACTCTTATTGGATTATTTCTACATAATCAATAGTGTTTGCATTTGTTAATTGTGTCATTAAATTCTAAGTCATACCTCTTTTTACCTTTTGATTTTGTTACTTCTTGTGCGCAGTTATTTATCCCTTGAAACTTTTTCTGTACGTTGTTTAAGTTTTAAACCCCTTGCTCGCAACTTCAAATCCATTGGGACCATGAAGAAAGAAGTAGCTGACTTGCAAGAACTTACAAATGCTCACAAGCAGGTTAGAAAAGTTCAACAGTTATTGTCATTAGAGAGTTGAGAACCTCCCCTTTTTTTTTTTCTAGATAGTTTGAGCTACAAAACTAGAGTGTAACACACATGTAATTATTGATAGTATAATTTTGCATTTTTTTAGTTATATTTTGGCCTTCTATATATATATATATTACGGCGAACTCCAATTCTTGTTTTCTTTCGTGAGATTAATTCCCTTCCTAAAGCTAGGGTTTTTCTTTATTGATTTTTTTATTGAGAAGGTTTGAAATTATACTTATATTTGGTATATAAAACCAATTGATATAATTTGAAATATCTTTTTATATTTTCTATTTGTTGCCCTAATTTACCATTACAAACATTCAAAACAATCAATAATGATGTTTTTTATTTATGAATTATATATTTTAATAAATTATAAATTCAAATAGATTATTTTAGAAAATTTATTTACAAGATATATAAATATATATATAAAAATTGTGGTATACTTCGCCCCTAGGGCGAAGTGTTACTACTAATATATATATAATGACGGATTAATTAGTTGGAGCTTGACTGTTTGAGTTGATACAAAATTCAATGCTTTCGAACTTTCTTCATCACAGTAACCACAAAGAATGTAAGTTTGATCGACACTGAAACCGAGGGAAGGAAAATTGTGGGTTATCGAGGGAAGTGAGCATTGTAGATAAGCAATTGTGGGTTATCAAAGAAATAGCTTTGCAACAAGAACTTATATCATTTTTCTCTTCTCTAATGAAAATCATTATCTCATTTGGACATGATTTTATCTCTCCCAATACTTTCCACCACTCCACCATTTTTCCGCCGCCACCACCCGCTACTAATCATGTTTGGTTGTCATTAGTATCTCTCGAGGTGAGAAGGAAGAATTTTGCATGAGATGGAAGATGAAAACTAATACTAAGAGAAGACTACTTTTTAATGACAGTCATTATTATATGATATTATATTATATTGTATTGTATCAAAGAAGGGATGTGAAGAAAGTTGAAGGGTGCAAAAAGGTTTTTTTAAACTGCAAAAGTACTGCATGCAAGAAGAGGAGAGATCGACTGCAAAATACTGCAATTATTTACTTATGAGGGGAATTAATGCCAAATCTTAAAGAAAGGTATGTCAAAAGACAAATGTAATTGAAGATTATTATTACTACTTTAAAATTTTAAGGTTTTAACCTTTGTGTATCCGTGTTTTGTTTGGGAGACTCATTTATTCAATACAAAGTTTAAATTTGAGATATTACTTAAAGAACAAATATTTGGTTGAACCAAGAGACTTTTAGTGATTTTATCACCTTTATTGTAACTCCTAAATAATAAATATAATAAAAAAAAATCAAAAAAGTTGAAAAAAAAATTACAAATTTATGGCCATTAAGAAAACTTATAATCTTTTATATATAAAAATTAAATTTAAAAAATAAAGTAGAATACCAACAATCCAATAAGATTAAAAGTTAAAAAAAAATAAAAATTTAATGAATTAAAAGAAACCAACCTAAAGTAACATAAATTACAATTAAAATGTTCAAAAAAATAATAAATATAAGAAGACAAAAATATACAAAATAAAATAAAAAGACCTAAAATCCAAAAAGTTGAAAGAAATTACAAAATAATGCCATATGTGTATAAGATAAGATTTATATCTTATTATATATATATATATATATATTTTTTTTAAGATAAATATAAAAAAATAAAGACAAAGTGAAAAAGGGGAAAAAACATTAATAAGTTTTAAAAAATGAAGAAAAAAAAAGTTATTAAATATAAGATAAGTATTAAAAAAAATAATAAAGAGAAAGAGAAAATATATTTAAAAAAATAAAAAACTCAAAGTCATTAAACATAGAATGAGACAAAAAGACGAAAAAGATTAAGCAAATTACAATAATATTATCATAATTTTTAAAAAAAAAACAAAACAAAAAAATGACAACAAAATCTAAAAAGTTCAACAAAATTACAAAATATATGTTATTAGAAACTTACAATCTTATATATATAAGATATAAATGTAAGAAATTGTTTTCTTTTCTTTTTCTTAAAAGTGTATATATCTATTAAACTAAATTTCTTAAATCTATATGTAAAGTTAATTTATATTTAAAAAATATCTAAAATACTAAAATAATAATAACACCACATTAAAAATATTTTAAACAGTAAAATATAATACTGAAGATTAAGCTCCTTTAAAATAATATAATAAATTATTAATATATATATACATATATCATATATATATACACACATATAACTAAGTTAGTAAAATCAGTTTAAAAAAAATATATATATATATATATATATATATATATATATATATATATATTCGATATAAGTGTATGTATATCTAAATTTGGAATCAATCAATTTTTTTTTTTTTTTTTTTTGAGATATGAAGAGTAGTTTAAAAAAATTTAGAAAATTCCTCTCTTTTTTTCTTTTTTAAATCAAAACAATGTTTTTCAAATTAAGAAAAATCATATATATATCTAATAGATAATAAATAAAAATTCTTCAATTCTACAATAAAAATCTAAGAATCATAAAACTATTTTTCCTAAACAAAACGGATTTGAAACTATTAAACTATCATAAATAGTAGGATTAGATACTCTACTAACCTTGATCATTATCAAATTCGTGATCTCAACCTCGGAATCTTTGTTGCGCTCACAAGTTTTATCGCTATGGTAACTTAAATTGTTTTATAGGTCCTTCTAGTTTGAAAGTATCCTATCAAGGCCCTCAATTTTCATAACTTAGCAAAATCTTCCCTAATTTAGGTTGCGGGTATTATAAAAAATCTTGATAAGTTCTAAAAAGTTCTTTGAACAACTAAAGAAATAACATTTTCCCAAATATGTTAATTCCGAAATCTCCATTTTTGTTTTCTTTAAGGTTGATCGGGGACGATCTCTCCACGTAAGTGTTGTGGGCCTGCTCACCGTGACGGGGATCCTGCAAGAAAGCCAAGTGTCGGGAGGTGTGTTCCCGGCGTTGGCTCTCCGACGGCCAATTTAGAAATCGGGATATGAATGTAACAGTGTTGGGGTCGGATCGGGAAAGATAACTCCGATGACCCTTACAGAGCACTTGAGAATATACTGAATATCCGGCTTTCACTTAGTTTGTGTGTGGTGTGAGTTACCGTTTTATGGGAACGTCCCGGGAAGTGACACATGTTGTGGTCTCGCCTGACAATTCCGACATTGTGGCTCCAAACAGAGCCGGTCGGGTCATGTGCATTTAATGTGAGGTTCAATGTGAATCTTCTGTCAAAGGTCATGCTTCGAGCATTTTATACTTTCTGTCCATCGGCTAGACCTCGGCGGGATCCTATCCAGGAGCACATTGGTCCTTCGTGGAATCCACCTCGGACGGTCATTTCCTACGTGGACATTTCGGCACTTCGAGTACTCTCAAGGGTCAACATTGTTCTTGAAATGTGGTTTGTCACCCTTCTTCCTCCAATTTTGATTCCATGTCAAAGAAAAACCATAACATTGGCTCATCTTTGTGGAACCTTTGCTTTTCAATTGACGCTCCACTTTTATGACCATTTGCAACATGTCATTCAACTCAACATAATGTTGTAGTTCGCAACTTTTGAAAATCTAGCCCACTCCAAATAAGATTTAAGATCATTTCTTCTTCGTAAGGTTGGAATCTTCATTTTAATGTTTCCTAAATTGTTATCAAATCAATCTTTAGCTCTTCTACCTCCATTCTTGTCACGACCCGGACTAGCAAGCCCGTGTCGCGACTATAGGGCAGCACCCACGGTCAATTACTTGGTGTTGTTCTCACTATAGCAAAAGGGATACCCCAAGTTGACTATGAGTACCTAGGCCCATTCTTATATACCATTAAACATTCAATTATCATTTTGATGTGGGACGGGATATCACATTCACCCCCCTTTAAGGCCTAGTGTGATACCCAGCCCTAAAATAAGGGTAAAAAGGGAATTTACGAGATATTATTATTATTATTATTATTATTATTATTATTATTATTAAATAAGTAAGTATTATTTATAAAAGGGGGGATAAAGGGAAACTTCCAGAAAACCCTATAAGTCTTTTCGGTCTCACGTCTGACGCTGTGTAGGTGGCGGTGGTGAAGCAAACGAATCGAGAGAGAGAGAGCATCTGTGAGTTCCCGATCGTCGGGAATAAACGGGTAAGTTAGGTTTCGTTTTACCGAATTAAATTAGGGTATGGACTATCTTAGATTTAAGAGTTTATTTGATTAATTTAGGTTGGATTCAAAGGTTGCTTTGGTGATTTCGATTTCTTTCTGGTGCAATTTAGAGGTGAGTAAACGGATATCTTTCTAAAGAATTAATTTTTATACGAATTACTTTTGTTATATTTTTAGATATTCGTTAATTTTATAAAATTTGTTATGTTTCGATTGATTGAAAAGAATATTGCTGAAAATTGTTTTCGGTAAAGATTGACTAATACATGTATTGTTTGTATTTGATTAAGTTATTAAATTTTCTTCGTTTTCAGAAAGTCTTGTTTGAATTTCTGGTTTTGTACGTATTCTTCTGTTTGGAATATATATATATATACATATGTATATATATATATATATATGTATATTTTTATAGAGAGAAACAAATAGAAAAATTTCTTGATCGCCGCTTCCGGATTACTAAAATTCTTATAATTTGATTATTTTATTATATTAAAATTATTGTTTAGATTTTCAGATTTTAATATATTTAATGATTTTCATTCTGTTCACCAATTTTATTATTATTATGATTTAGAAAAGAATTAGAATTTCGGTGGCATGGATGATTTGGTGAAGTTCAGGAAGCTTTTGTTTTCTTAATTACTATTTTATTATTAATACTATTATTCTCTCCACCTTTTCCATTTTTGACTTCGATTCTCTGCCTTTTATTATATATATATATTACCAGTATTACTATTATTATTATTATTAATTTCGTTATCTAAATACGTTTTCAGAATCTGTATTTTATATATATGCACATGTATATATTTCCGACACTTCCGCATTGTTATGTTATTATTTTATTTTTTTTATTATTATTTAATTTACTTTTATTAATGTTTTTATTATCATTGGAATTGGTTTTTGAGAAGGTGTCAATTTCTTTATATGTTATAGTATTATGTTTGCTATAAGAACAGAAAGATATAAGTTTTGGCTCAAGTTAGTTAGAAGTAAGTTGGTGGAACATGTTCCAAATTTTATAAGTTCTGAACCCATTGAGCATGGTGAAAAAGCTCCACTGTTATAAGTTCTGGCCTACCTAGCGGGATAAACAGCTAGGATCGATATCGATTAAAACCAACTAATGACTACTTACTTGAGCCTCATAAAAAGAAAGTGGAATTGAACTGGATTCCTTTTTGTTCTGTTCCGTTCTGTTGAGTAAAGCTATGTGTAATAAGTGTTTTGATTCTCCTATTGGGAGTTATATTTGAAACTGGATTTTTGGTCATACTCTTGGTATTTGAGACTATTTTGAGATTTGACTGTCTTCACGATTTAAAAGTTTTGTTCGTTTTAAATTATGTTCCGTTTATTCACTGGGCTTTTAGCTCATACCCCTCCCTCTTATATCCCCTTTTTCGAGATACTAGTGAGGAAGAATAAGAAGCTATGTGAGGACTTGAGTTATGATAAATGAACTTTTATTTACATGTTCTTTTGTTTAGTTGGAGTTGAAAACTTTATTTGGATTTAGTTTTGTTTTACTAATAATTGGGGTTGCATCCCTAAACTCGTTATTCGTAGTTAGAGTAAATTCATTGACAATTGAAATTATTTTGGGAGTATTTATTTGAGAATATGGATTTCAGTTATTTGGTTGATATATTCTTGTGGAGAATATTCTGTTTAGCTGTTAAGAGACCTTATGTCTTCGAGGGAAACCTTGAGGGCATGGTCGTGTTACAACCCGGATTCGGGGCGTGACATTTAGTGGTATCAAAGCAATAGGTTACGATTTCTTGGAATGCATAAGTGATGAATTTAGTTTTGGTTGTGGTAAATTCTATAAAATATATGTATATGCGTTTACTTTGACACTCCTTTTGAAAAAAAAAAAAAAATTTTGCTCGAGATGACAAGACGTGGAAATTCTAGAGACCAACAAGGTGATGACATGGGTATACCAGGTGATAGAGTTTAGACGTGGAGCATCCACAAGTGCAAATGAAGGAGCTGGACCTTTCGTGGCACCGCTTCTTTTCTGCGGCTTTTACCATGATGGCCCAAACAATGCAAGCTCAACAACGCCTTCAAGAAGAACAGATGAGGCGACAAGGGGAACAAGAACATCGTCCGAGGCCAGTTGAGGATGGATTAAGGTCATGTTATGAGCGCCTTCGGAAAACAAGTATGCCAAACTTTGAAGGAACTACCAATCCGGAACTAGCGGAAAAGTGGCTTAAGGATTTGGAGAAAAATTTTCGAGTACTTGAGGTTAATGAAAATTTCAAGGCGACTCGCAATTTCATTTTTGTCCTGGAGAAGCCGAGAGATGGTGGGAAGGTGCAACACCGGCAATTGTTACTAATGGTCATCCCCCAACTTGGGAGGTATTTAAGAGGGCTTTCTTGAAGAATTACTTTCCCGAGACTCTTCGAATGGAACGTCGGAGGGAATTTTTCAACTTGAGGCAGACAGAAGGAATGTCGGTTGTCGAATATGCAGCTAAGTTCAATTCATTGGGAAGATTTGTACCAGAATTCATGGCTAATGAGAATCTCAAATTACTACGATTTCGAGATGGATTACTTGGGAGGATTCAGGGTAAAATGTCTGCTATAAGATCACAAAATTATGCCGAGATTTATGAGACTGCTATCACTGTGGAAGGAGATCCGAAGAGAGCCGACAATGTTAGGTTACATAGAAGATCGGGACAATCTAAGGATCAA
This sequence comes from Cynanchum wilfordii, assembly GCA_025388415.1. Taxonomy (NCBI): domain Eukaryota; kingdom Viridiplantae; phylum Streptophyta; class Magnoliopsida; order Gentianales; family Apocynaceae; genus Cynanchum; species Cynanchum wilfordii. Next base: position 17,682 of record JAHSUH010003351.1, read on the forward strand.
GGTCGGAATTCAAGTTCTACTTCCAAGGGTTCTCGGTGGGAGTGAAAAAGTTACCTTTCAAAAGGCCGGCAAATAGTGGTCAGCGCAAACCATGTGAGACTTGCAACCGTGTTCATTTTGGTGAGTGTAGGTGGAAAACTGGAGCATGTTTTAGGTGTGGAAAATTTGGACACAAAATTGGAGAATGTCCTGAAATGGCGCCAGTCATTAATAATAAGCCCAAGGAACCAGCAAAGCAAACAAATCCTCAACCAAATGCAAGGGTCTTCGCTATGACAAATAGAGATGCTGAGAATGCAAGTGATGTGGTTACAGGTACAATTACAATAAATTCTTTACTCGCTAAAGTCTTGTTTGATTGTGGTGCTTCTCATTCTTTTATTTCAAAGAAATTTGCTAAGGCTTTAGGAGTTAAACCTATAAGATTGGATGAACAATACCGAGTGTCTGTTCCTAGTGGTAAAGTGTTGATATCCGAGACGATACTTAGGGATTGTCAAATTCAAATAGCCGATGTGGAACTATGTGTCAACCTCATCTTAATTCAAATGAAGGACTTTGATGTAATTTTGGGTATGGATTGGTTATCTAATAATTATGCTTTGTTGTGGACTGTCGAGCAAAGAAGGTGAAATTTGAAATACCGGGAAGACCAGAATTTACCTTTCAAGGTGGAATAGAAAAACAAGCGGGGGGAAAGTTACCTATTATCTCATCCATGGAAGCTAAGAAGGCTCTAGAAAAGGGTTGTGACGGATACCTAGCCTATGTGGTTGACAAAAACACAGAGACTAAGTTAGAAGAAATACCAGTTGTAAAGGAGTACCCGGATGTATTTCCCGAGAAGTTGCCTGGATTACCACCAGAAAGAGAAATTGACTTCGAGATCAACTTGATACCGGAAGCACAACCGATATCTAAAGCTCCATATCGGATGGCACCGACTGAATTAAAAGAGTTAAAAGCACAACTACAAGAGTTGTTGGATATGAAGTTCATACGACCAAGTGTGTCACCATGGGGTGCTCCTGTGTTGTTTGTAAAGAAGAAAGATGGGAGTATGAGATTATGTATTGATTATCGAGAGCTAAATAAGATCACAGTTAGGAACAAATATCCACTTCCGAGAATAGATGATTTATTCGACCAGTTGAAAGGAGCTCAAGTGTTCTCTAAAATTGATTTAAGGTCCGGTTATCATCAATTGAGAGTTAAAGCTCAGGATATCCCAAAGACGGCATTTCGAACAAGGTATGGACATTATGAATTTTTAGTTATGCCTTTTGGATTGACAAATGCTCCAGCTGCATTTATGGATTTGATGAATAGAGTTTTCAAGGAACAATTAGACAAGTATGTAGTGGTATTTATTGATGACATCATGATCTATTCTCCTTCGGAAGAACAACACGTGGAACATTTACGAAGTGTATTACAAATTCTAAGGGAAAAGAAAATGTATGCCAAACTAAGTAAGTGTGAGTTCCGGCTTCAAAGCGTGGGGTTTTTGGGTCATGTCATTTCTAGAGAGGGTATTTCTGTGGATCCTAAGAAAGTGGAGGCAATAGTTGATTGGCCAAGGCCTACTAATGCTACAGAAATACGCAGCTTTTTAGGTTTGCCGGGTATTACCGAAAGTTTGTGGAAGGATTTTCTAAGATTGCTTCTCCGTTAACTAAGTTGACTCTAAAAGAATAAAGTTCGAGTGGAATGATGCGTGTGAAAAAGGTTTCCAACAATTAAAGAATAAACTTGTATCGGCACTGTTCTAACGTTACCGTCAGGATCTGGGGGATTCGTGATTTATAGTGATGCATCAAAGAATGGTCTAGGATGTGTTTTAATGCAAAATGAGAAAGTAATTGCTTATGCTTCACGACAGCTGAAACCGTATGAAAAGAACTATCCAACTCACGATTTGGAATTAGCAGCTATAGTTTTTGCCTTAAAGATTTGGAGACACTATCTTTATGGGGAACAATGTGAGGTATTTACCGATCATAAAAGCTTGAAGTATTTGTTTACTCAAAAGGAATTAAATATGAGACAACGAAGATGGTTGGAGTTACTTAAAGATTATGATCTAAAGATTAGTTACCATCCAGGGAAAGCAAATAAAGTGGCAGATGCCTTAAGTAGGAAACCCTCAAGTATTCTAGCAACAATTGCCGACACAACAAGAACGGTTGATAGCCGATTTTGATCGATTGGAAATTGAAGTAACCCGCTCTACTGATTATTGTATGGCTACCTTGGTTGCGCAGTCTAACCTTATAGAAAGAATAAAGAGTGCTCGGAGTAATGATCTTGAACTATCAAGCGGAAATGGTCAAGCAGGATTTGAGAAACATGAGGATGGGAGTCTACGATTTCAGGGGACGCCTGTGTGTTCCTAATAATCCTGAACCAAACGAGAGGTGCTTAGAGAAGCACACAATTCTAAATTATCTATCCATCCTGGTGGAACCAAGATGTATCGAGACCTTAAGAGAAACTATTGGTGGAGTGGTATGAAAAGAGAGATAGCCGAATACGTATCAAAATGTTCGACATGCCAACAAGTAAAAAGCGAACATCAACGGCCAGCTGGGTTATTAAAACCATTGGAGATCCCAATATGGAAATGGGAACATATAACTATGGACTTTGTAACGGGACTTCCAAGGACTAGAACTGGTAATGATACTATTTGGGTAGTTGTGGATCGCTTAACCAAATCGGCGCATTTCATGCCAATGAAAGTGATCGCGTCAATGGATGAGTTGGTAAACATGTATATGAATACAATTGTTCGACTTCATGGAGTACCAGTGAGTATAGTATCCGATAGAGATGCTCGTTTTGTGTCACGATTTTGGAAAAGTTTTAATCAAGCAATGGGAACGACGATAACTCTTAGTACCGCCTACCACCCGCAAACCGATGGACGTCGGAAAGGACAATCCAGGACATTGGAAGACATGTTGAGAGCTTGTATTTTGGACTTTAAGGGTAGTTGGATTGATTATTTGATGCTAGTAGAGTTCTCTTACAATAATAGTTATCAAGCAAGTCTGGGAATGGCACCATATGAAGCACTCTATGGGCGTAAGTGTAGGTCACCATTATGTTGGGACGACGTAGGTGAGAAGCAGCATTGTTGGACCAGAGATAGTACAAATCACCTTAGAGAAAGTGTCACTAATTCGAGAACGATTGAAAGTAGCTCAGGATCGACAAAAGAGTTGGGCGAGATAATAGAAGAAGACCTTTAGAATTTTCTCTTGGAGAGAAGGTGTATCTTCGCGTTTCGCCTACCAAAGGGGTGATACGATTTGGAAAAGGTGGGAAGCTTGCTCCGAGATTTATTGGTCCGTATGAGATTTTGGAAAGAATTGGTGATTTAGCATACAAATTGGCTTTACCACCGGCTTTGTCAAGGGTTCATAATGTGTTTCATGTCTCACAATTGAGGAGATATATACCGGATGCAGATCATATATTAGAAGTGGAACCACTACACGTACAAGGCAATCTAACATATGAGGAACTTCCATTGAAGATTGTGGATAGGAAAGAACAGGTATTAAGAAGGAGAGTAATTCCTTATGTGAAGGTTCAATGGACTAATCACACAGTTCGAGAAGCTACATGGGAACTTGAGGAGGAAATGAAGCGTAATATCCCCAACTATTTGAAGAAGGTACGTCAAGTTTCGGGGACGAAACTTTTTATTAGGGGGAAGGATGTGATACCCACCCTAAAATAAGGGTAAAAAGGGAATTTACGAGATATTATTATTATTATTATTATTATTATTATTATTAAATAGTAAGTATTATTTATAAAAGGGGGGAAAAGGGAAACTTCCGGAAAACCCTATAAGTCTTTTCGGTCTCACGTCGCTGCGTGTAGGTGGCGGTGGTGAAGCAAACGAATCGAGAGAGAGAGCAGTCTGTGAGTTCCCGATCGTCGGGAATAAACGGGTAAGTTAGGTTTCGTTTTACCGAATTAAATTAGGGTATGGACTATCTTAGATTTAAGAGTTTATTTGATTAATTTAGGTTGGATTCAAAGGTTGCTTTGGTGATTTCGATTTCTTTCTGGTGCAATTTAGAGGTGAGTAAACGGATATCTTTCTAAAGAATTAATTTTTATACGAATTACTTTTGTTATATTTTTAGATATTCGTTAATTTTATAAAATTTGTTATGTTTCGATTGATTGAAAAGAATATTGCTGAAAATTGTTTTCGGTAAAGATTGACTAATACATGTATTGTTTGTATTTGATTAAGTTATTAAATTTTCTTCGTTTTCAGAAAGTCTTGTTTGAATTTCTGGTTTTGTACGTATTCTTCTGTTTGGAATATATATATATATACATATGTATATATATATATATATATGTATATTTTTATAGAGAGAAACAAATAGAAAAATTTCTTGATCGCCGCTTCCGGATTACTAAAATTCTTATAATTTGATTATTTTATTATATTAAAATTATTGTTTAGATTTTCAGATTTTAATATATTTAATGATTTTCATTCTGTTCACCAATTTTATTATTATTATGATTTAGAAAAGAATTAGAATTTCGGTGGCATGGATGATTTGGTGAAGTTCAGGAAGCTTTTGTTTTCTTAATTACTATTTTATTATTAATACTATTATTCTCTCCACCTTTTCCATTTTTGACTTCGATTCTCTGCCTTTTATTATATATATATATTACCAGTATTACTATTATTATTATTATTAATTTCGTTATCTAAATACGTTTTCAGAATCTGTATTTTATATATATGCACATGTATATATTTCCGACACTTCCAGTTTATTGTTATTATTATTATTTTTTTTATTATTATTTAATTTACTTTTATTAATGTTTTTATTATCATTGGAATTGGTTTTTGAGAAGGTGTCAATTTCTTTATATGTTATAGTATTATGTTTGCTATAAGAACAGAAAGATATAAGTTTTGGCTCAAGTTAGTTAGAAGTAAGTTGGTGGAACATGTTCCAAATTTTATAAGTTCCGAACCCATTGAGCATGGTGAAAAAGCTCCACTTTGTTATAAGTTCGGCCTACCTAGCGGGATAAACAGCTAGGATCGATATCGATTAAAACCAACTAATGACTACTTACTTGAGCCTCATAAAAAGAAAGTGGAATTGAACTGGATTCCTTTTTGTTCCGTTCCGTTCCGTTGAGTAAAGCTATGTGTAATAAGTGTTTTGATTCTCCTATTGGGAGTTATATTTGAAACTGGATTTTTGGTCATACTCTTGGTATTTGAGACTATTTTGAGATTTGACTGTCTTCACGATTTAAAAGTTTTGTTCGTTTTAAATTATGTTCCGTTTATTCACTGGGCTTTTAGCTCATACCCCTCCCTCTTATATCCCTTTTTGCAGATACTAGTGAGGAAGAATAAGAAGCTATGTGAGGACTTGAGTTATGATAAATGAACTTTTATTTACATGTTCTTTTGTTTAGTTGGAGTTGAAAACTTTATTTGGATTTAGTTTTGTTTTACTAATAATTGGGGTTGCATCCCTAAACTCGTTATTCGTAGTTAGAGTAAATTCATTGACAATTGGAATTATTTTGGGAGTATTTATTTGAGAATATGGATTTCAGTTATTTGGTTGATATATTCTTGTGGAGAATATTCTGTTTAGCTGTTAAGAGACCTTATGTCTTCGAGGGAAACCTTGAGGGCATGGTCGTGTTACAACCCGGATTCGGGGCGTGACACCTAGCGTCCTCGCTAGGGCCCAACCAAACATAATTGGACTCAGCCCAAGATCAACCAGTGGACGTCCGACATTCTAGAAGTGGCTCCCACCCCCTCGGGTGTATCACTTAGTTCTCATAGTTCGGGCTAGCTACCCACTATAATACCAACTATCACAACCCGACCCACAAGCCTGTGTCATGACTATAGGCATGACAACACCCATGTCCAACTACTTGGTGTTTTCTTCATTGCATCAAAAGGGATAACCCTAGTTGACTATGAGTACCTAGGCCCATTCTTATAACATTTCACATTCACTTATCATTTCGATGTGGAAAGGGGTATCACAATTCTCATGTCCAATTCTACCCATGTTAATATTAGAGGCACAATCATCTTCATCCTCGTCACTTGCATAATAATCATCATAATCAAATCTGTTTTGACACCTCTCTCTTCATTTTCCATTAGCAGGTGGTGTTTGCCCCCTTTGTGATCCTTCTTTGACCCTATCTAACCTTTCATGTAATTGCGCTAGTTCAGCCCTCATCATTCGTCTCATCTCTTCCATTAAAGATTGAATTTGTAAATTTGGAACAGCCTCTTGTTGTTCTTCTACTTGATTTTAGGACATGATTACTACAATAAAATCTTTTTTTTTTAATTTTGAAAGAAAAATAGAATGGTTTCTCACCACACTCTTTTCGTGTTTCACTCAAGAAGGATAACGCTCACACTCATGTTTACTCAAATTTGTCTTTTACCCTCTTTTGATCTCACACTCTTTGGCCTTTTTCCACTCATAAGTTTCCTCTTTTAGTTCTTCATTGAAGTTAATGAACCCGCACAAAATTTTTCTTGTAATAATGAAACAAAAAATAACTTGGGAGAAATGAAAAAAATAACAAAAGGAAAGCTTTTAAGAACTAAAGAAAATTCAAATATAAGTTGGACACACACTTTTGAGGTATTGAAATTGGAATAATACTTAAATGCAAAAGAAATCTTGAATTTCAACAATATTTCAAATGTGACTTCTACTTTTATTTTTTTAATGTTGAAATGATAAGTATATAGAATAACTTTTGCCAAATAGAAGAATTTTTTTTTTTTAGATTTCGATAAGATGGAATTAAAATGAAATAACAAATAGGAAATAAGAATAAGGATAGATAATAACGTGATTTAAAAACCTTATACTTTGATACCAAATGATGTGAACCCACTAGATGACCTGCCATAGGAACCCATTAATCAATTTGTTATGTGTTCGGAGAAAAAATAAATAAATTTGGCAAAAGTTGGGATCTCCAACCTTTCATTTATTAATAATATCATATTATTACTTTTAAAAATATTATTTTTTTGGAGGAGCTAGTGTTCATGGAGATGACACTGGTGGGTTTTGCTTCAATAATCTATCTAGGGTTCTTTTCACAAACTCTTCTTTTTATATATGGTGGTTCCAACGTTTGCTATAGATTGGGTTAGAATAGATTGGTTTGACCATCTTTATGTTCCACAAAAGCCATCTTGAATAAAGCTTTTCTTGGTTAGATCATTTGAGCGCAGCCACCCCGACCCGATAATCACATTCGTGTTGAGCCCCCCCACAGTACAAACTCTTATTATAAAGAAAATAAAACTTTTCTTAAATAAAGCTAATAGGGGTGTCAAACTATCTAGCATTCATCTTGAATAAGCTATCTAATACTACTACTTTTGGGCCTCCTTTGTTTGAGTTTTTGGGCATGTTGCTTTGTCTTTTTTTTCTTTTTTTTTCTTTCATCACATGTGTGGTTTGCCTCGGTTTTGCTCTCCTTTAGCTTCCTATGTTAGATCCTACTTGTAACATATTGGCTTGCACCTTTTTAGCATTCATCTTGAATAAGCTATCTAATACTACTACTTTTGGGCCTCCTTGTTTGAGTTTTTGGGCATGTTGCTTTGTCTTTTTTTGCTTTGTTTTCTTTTTTTTTTTTTTTTTTTAACGAGTGTCGAACTATCTAGCATTCATCTTGAATAAGCTATCTAATACTACTACTTTTGGGCCTCCTTGTTTGAGTTTTTGGGCATGTTGCTTTGTCTTTTTTTTGGCTTTGTTTTCTTTCATCACATGTGTGGTTTGCCTCGGTTTTGTTCTCCTTTAGCTTCCTATGTTAGATCCTACTTGTAACATATTGGCTTGCACCTTGTAGTGTTGGGATCTCCAACCTTTCATTTAATAATAATATCATATTTTTACTATAAAAAAAAAAAAAAAAACTATTTTGAACCCATTAATTCAAAGTTGAGTCACATTGAATTTTTTGAGGCAAAAGTCTCTAGAGTAATATCGAGCCGCATTAAATTTCTTTTCGGGGCAAAACTCTCTATACGCATAAGTTTTAAACTCAAAATTTTATTTATGGAATCGAACTCCTTTCACTTAGATCACATGACTATTAGATATAAATTACTTACATATTACATTAAATAATAACTATCAAAAAATAATCCAAAGCCATTAAAACAAACTTGGTATAAAGACTTTAAAATCTTGAAACTTTTGTGTTTGAAAACCCAATTCATGTTTCCAAATCATATTCCAAGATTCGTGAAGTAGTAAAGCGTCTATAACATCGGTTGAACTTCTTTTAGCTTGGACATTAGAGCCACCTTAGCTCAATTTTTTGACTCATGTTGCTTATAGTTAGTTGGAATAGTTGCCCATATTCCAGCTAGTTAATTAGTACAAATGCATAGGGCAGTAAAAAATTCTCTCACTAAACCCTAACCATTTTCTCATCTTCTTTCCTTTGCAGCCGCCCCAACTCTCCTTCTCCCCTCTTCTTTTCTTCTCTTTGTTGTCAGTTGCCAACTCTCTCACCCTGGCCAAGGGAGAATTTTAGCTTCGGCTAAAAATTTTCTCTTAGCCGGAATAATTTTATTTAATGTTTTTATGGTTTTTTCCCCTTGTTGTTGTAGTTTTTTTAGCTTGTGTTTTTTTCTTTTGTTTTGTTTATTTTTCTATTTATTTCTTTGATATTATTGCTATCTTTTACATCTTATATGCATAATTTTTGTATGGATATATATCAACTTTTTTTTTCTTCTTCTTCTTTTGTTAGAAGAAAATTTTTTTAAACTCAAACTAGATCTGGACCATTTGTTCGTAAAATTGATATCATACCAAAGATTTAGATATGATATCTATAGTTTTTCTATTTTATATATTTCTAAATTTATATACTGTTTCCTCGGACTCACCTAAATTTTTTAAGTTAAGTATATACGTGTCACTTAGTTTTAGATTCATACTTTATTATAATATTTTTATTTTAATGGAAATTTACTTATAAGTTAGTACAAATGTACAATCTTTGAATCTCTAATGAGATTCAATTTTCAACCAAAAAAAGAGTCTATAAATGTTTTCTAGGTTGTTCCTTTCATTTTTTTTTTCAAACCATCAACCACTCTTTATATATATATATATATATATATATAACCACTCATCTATCTAAGTTAATTTACTTTTTAAATTAGATTATAAATTAGTCACATCTCAAAATGGTTATAGATATTAGGAGATTATACTTGAAACAAAAAAAAAAAAAAAAGAAAACTCTTTAGTTTCGCAAATTTTAAAATATGAGTAATATTAGGAGATTATACTTGAAACAAAAATAAAATTAAAAAAAAAAACTCTTTAATTTCGCATAACTAAAATTTTAAGATAATGAGTAAATACTACTTGAAATCGTGAATTCATTACTAAATACTAATTGTATTTAGAATCACTCGAAAAAAGTGGTTCTAAATATCATTTGGTATAAAAAAAAATACACACACATATTGGAAGAAATATTAAACTGAAAAAAAATATATATATAATATATATATATATATTCCTTTTTCCTTTTGGGAATATTTTAAAATTTTACCATATTTTTGGGGGAAAATAACTTTAGATTGGGTGAGAGGTAAAAACTACTGCGTGCTGAAATTATTTGAATACGGAAACTTGTTCATCTGTAGCCCAAGTGAAATTTCCTCAAATTTTTGGAGCCCTAAATCTCAGAAATTCTGCAATTAGGAAACACAGAAACCCTAATCCTCCTCCATTGAAGATTGACCATGAAGCCAGTTGCCGAAGATGTCCTCTCTAGTGCGGATGCTGCAAAGAAGCCCGTTTTCCTCACTAAAGCACAGCGAGAAGAATTAGCCATCAGTCGTCGTCGGGAAGAAGTCGAGCAGATGCGCCGCCAGCAGCAGCATTTTCTACTTAACTCCAACCGCCCATCTATTGCTGCTGATTCCTCTTCTAAGCTTTCTTCGTCTGATCGGGATAAGGACAGGGACAGGGACAGAGACAGGGATCGGGACCGGGATCGGGACCGTGATAGGAAGAGGGATAGGGACGGCAGGGAGAGGGAAAGGGAAAGGGAAAGGGATCGCGAGCGAGACCACAGGGACTCAGAGCGGCGGAACCGCGATCGCGAGCGGGAGGAAGAGCAAAGGAAGAGAGAGGAGAAGACACGGGACCGAGAGCGTGAGAAGGAGCTGGACGCTATTAAGGAACAGTATTTAGGTTCGAAGAAACCCAAGAAACGTGTGATTAAGCCCAGTGAGAAATTCAGGTTCTCTTTTGATTGGGAGAACACTGAGGATACTTCCCGGGATATGAATTTGCTCTATCAGAATCCTCACGAGGCTCGACTGCTCTTTGGCCGTGGTTTCCGTGCTGGAATGGACCGCAGGGAGCAGAAGAAGCTGGCTGCCAAAAACGAGAAGGAACTTAGGGATGAAATCCGAAAAAAGGATGGGATTGAGGAAACACCTGGGGAAGCTGCTGCCCAGAAGTTAAGGGAGCAGGCTGCTGATTTGTATGACACTTTTGATATGAGGGTGGATAGGCACTGGTCAGAAAAGAAACTGGAAGAGATGACTGAGCGAGACTGGAGAATATTCAGGGAGGATTTCAATATTTCCTATAAGGGTTCAAGAATTCCCCGTCCTATGAGAAGCTGGACTGAAAGTAAGCTTGATAAAGAGTTGCTTAAGGCAGTTGAGAAAGCTGGATACAAGGCACCATCACCAATTCAAATGGCTGCTATCCCTCTGGGGCTGCAGCAGCGCGATGTCATTGGTATTGCTGAGACGGGTTCCGGTAAGACTGCTGCTTTTGTTCTTCCCATGCTTACATACATATCTAGACTTCCACCTATAAGTGAAGATAACGAGGCAGAGGGTCCATATGCTGTTGTAATGGCACCAACCCGAGAGCTTGCTCAGCAAATTGAGGATGAGACAGTAAAATTTGCTCATTTTATGGGTATTAAAGTTGTTTCTATTGTTGGTGGACAGTCAATAGAGGAGCAGGGGTTTAGAGTTAGACAAGGGTGTGAAGTAGTTATTGCTACACCCGGGCGACTTCTTGATTGCTTGGAGAGGCGGTATGTAGTGCTTAACCAATGTAATTATGTTGTTCTCGATGAAGCTGACAGAATGATTGATATGGGTTTTGAACCTCAAGTTGTTGGGGTCCTGGATGCAATGCCTTCAAGTAATTTGAAACCAGAGAATGAGGATGAAGAGCTTGATGAGAAGAAGATATACAGAACTACTTACATGTTCAGTGCCACTATGCCACCAGCTGTGGAGAGGCTTGCTCGGAAGTATTTGAGAAATCCTGTTGTAGTAACTATTGGTACAGCCGGAAAAACAACAGACCTAATTACCCAGAATGTGGTCATGGTTAAAGAATCAGAGAAACCATATAGGTTGCAGAGATTGCTGGATGAGCTCGGAGATAAGACTGCTATAGTCTTTGTTAATACAAAGAAAAATGCAGATAATGTTTCTAAGAATTTAGATAAAGCAGGCTATCGTGTGACTACACTACATGGTGGTAAGTCACAGGAGCAGAGGGAAATCAGCCTGGAAGGTTTTAGGACAAAGAGATACAATGTGTTGGTTGCCACTGATGTTGTAGGCCGTGGTATCGATATACCTGATGTTGCCCATGTGATTAATTATGAGATGCCAGGTAATATTGAGGCATATACCCATCGTATTGGACGAACAGGTCGTGCTGGGAAGACGGGAACAGCCACGACATTCTTGACTCTTGGTGATACTGAAGTCTTTTATGATCTCAAACAAATGCTTATCCAAAGCAATAGTCCTGTTCCTCCTGAACTTGCTAGACATGAGGCTTCAAAGTTCAAACCAGGTAGCATTCCTGATAGACCAGCCAGGAGGAATGACACAGTTTTTGCTCATTGAATCATCATCGTTATACTTTCAAAAGATTTGTGTTAGCCTATATAAGATTAGATGTTGGGTAAAGATATTGTACTGAAAATGGTAAATGATGTTGCCGGTACCTTTTGATCATTGTTTCATACAGTAAGTAATGGACTACTTTTGCAGCACATGTTCTTATTTATCCTGTATGAATTAGGTATATTGCAGTTTCTTTTCTTTGCTGCTCAGAAACTCATGTTAGAATACTCAAATCTGAAAAAGTATTGATAATAATCCTGCTTAGCCTTAAGCCTTTATGATTGATTTAGTTGCTCAAATTGAGTGATCCCACCATTATTTTTTAGAGCGTTGGAGAAGACTTACCACGAGAGAGTTACGAAAAATACTTTTATTTTGGCACTTACAAGAAGTAAAAGAACTGCAAGGAAAGCTTCCAAGATCCTAAATTATTCTTTCTAAGATCAAAACAAACAACTCAAAAGCTATCTAATCAATCTTTCTAACACACATGGAAATTATCCACTTCCAGAAAGCTCAGTTCAGCTACTAATAAAAGTGTTTTTACATACATACATTACATGCACATATACAAGTATACACTGCAGCAAACAAAATTCAAACCAGTAGAGATACTTAGTTTGATGACTTTGCACCCAATGTTTTAGAAAGCTCTTTAATTAGGGGATTCTCCTTGAACGTGTGTTCCTTTTCATAATGCCACTTCTTTGATGTGTCCTCAGCCTGAAATAACTTCAAAATTAGAATATCTGTTTTGAATAGCAGCAGTAACACAACTATTTCTCGATGATGTAATTTGACATACCCAAGTTCTTAGGGGACTGAGTCGCTTCCTGAGTTTTTCAAATCTTGGTCGAACAAAGTCTTTCCCTTTTGTTTGAAGGTCATTACTCTGTTGAAAGAGCACAAAACAAAATGAAAACGTTTTTTGACAAAGCAAAATGCACAACTCTTTGCTAAAGTTTTGAAATATTACACAAAGCAGAAACATCTGCTTAAGCAGCTCCAACCAGATGAGTATAACATTACTATATTAGGGTTTGTTTAGTTTCATGTTTTATTTTCTGATCAAGAAAACAGCTTAAGAAGATGAAAGAAGTTACTAAAGAAAAAATTAATTATCGCATTAATCAACGGGATTCAAAATACAAAACTCTAACTTAACCAAATTTAAAATATCCCTGGTTAATTTTTTTTAGTGTGAACATTTTGCAATGCTAGTTTTTCTGCCTCTGGAGCCTAATCATCTGAAGCTTGAAAATGTTTTTACTTTATCATGGAGTTTGTAGTAATGACAACTAAAGCATAGACAATCTGACAAGCTTTGAACTACAGAAATACCACCACGCGGATTATGCCTCAGACACGAGACATTTTCTATTGGTTTTACAATGCCTAGATTGAAGAAGGGTGGAGTGGGGAAGGAAAAATAGACAAGCAAACAAAATCTTATATATCCATTTTCCAGCAAACAAACAAACAAACAAAAGGACAAGGATAAAAGATGTACCAAGATTGGGATTATGTAGGCAGCAATATCAAACAAACAAGTTTATATATTTGCAATAGAAAATTGAGGCATTAAATGTACATAACTTACATTATGAAGCTCAAGCTTAGAGGCCACGAACTCAAATGTCAAGATGCCACCACCAAAAACAAGGATAGTAGCGCAAAAAAATGCTTTTCCAACTTCAATACAATGAAATAGAGTACAAAATATTAGGCAATTTGAAGAATAAACTAAAAATAAAGGGGGAAAAATTACTATCTTATACAAATTAATTCCTTTAAAAAAGTTAAATCACAACATTAGAATTCAATCATAAGATTAAGGATAGTTCAGCACAAGTATAGAATGCCATCTTATGCTTGAAGACTGCATCACACTGTAATATGCATACAATAGGTAATAGCTGTTGTTTTATTGCACAAATATCACTGCATAAGCTATAACCAAAAAAAATAAAATAAAATAAAATATCACTGCATAAGCAGCAAGCAGATAGCCTTAAAGGTTAGCAAATGCCGGAAGCAAAAGTTGAGGAGGTTTGATGATTTTAGAATCCTGATAGAACATGAATAACATTATCAGAACTAAAGGGGTGGTTAATGCTATTATCCCTAAAAATTTAAACTAGTAGAAGAATATCTAGTGATTATATAATAGCAAAAAAACAATTGTTGACACCAATAGGGAAAAATGAGCTCAGTATACACGTTTATTTCACTACTCATTCTCTTATCCTTCATGATTACCAAATGAGAAGCATGATGCGAGAAGGATAGAATAGATAGAAGAGCAGACATAGTATCCCAATGTCACCAGAATAAATTAAGAACATAATATTTTTGGATTACGTATGAATAACAACACATTAAAAGTATAATTCAAAGTTAGCTAAATCTGACTCTGAGATAGCCCTTCAGCTGCAGCTTTCAGCTTCTCAGGATTGACACGGGTGTATTTGTCTTGCCGCAACTCATTCGCTGTTGAAGCTAAAACTGGACTTTCTGCATTGGGTAAGTGCCACCTATGTTTTAACAGAGTATATCAGTTAGTTAATGCGCTCAACAGAATTCATTTGATTATTAATGCTTTTGCCCTAATGATGTTTCACAGAAACAATTGCAAATAACCAGAATATGTTTGCAGTAATAATTAGCCCATGTTTTTCAGAATTAACTTTTCTTGGACTATGATGCACTAACATTCTTAATCAACCGAAAATTAAACCCAGAAACCCCAATAAATAAAATCATTTCTATATTTTATATCTTGCAGCAACTTTTGAAAACTGCAAACCAACTTTTTCATTAAAATCCTAAGCAATAAAAATCGGAAAAAGAAAGCTTCAGGTTTGCGCTTAGAAAACATTTTAACAAAAGTTTCCACAATCTAAAGATTTCAATTTATCTCCTCAATTAGGAATACGAAGCAGGTAAGAAGAGGGAAATAAGAAAGGGAAAAAAAAAAGTGTACCTTTTCGGACCAAATGTGACTTGGGGAAGAGAAACGTAACTTTTAAGAGGATTAAGTGCATCAACAGAAAGAGAAGTTGTATTCTTTTTAGGGTCAGTTTGAACAACCCATTTAGAAGCACGGAAGAGAGGAGAAGAAGAAGAATTTTCAACAGTTATTGATGAATATTGATATATACTTGGAGGCAGATTGTGCTTCAGAATCTCCGGAAGAACATCAGCTAATTCTCCCTGATTTTCAACTCCGTTGTTTTTAAAAGGTTTAGAAGAATTTGATGATGATGATGATGGCAAAGGAGAAGAATCAAACTTATGGTTAAGTTTATTTGCAAGGCGATTTACAGCTTTCTTGGATTCTTGCAAGCAATGAGCAGCTTCAATCGCCGCCAATCTTCCAGCAAGAAAACTCATCACTATTCACTCTTTGATTCTGCTGATTCAGGGTGAATTTTGCTTTTCTTTGTTGCCACTTTCCGTTGATTCAAAAGAATTTGAAGCAGTTTTTTTTTTTTTTTTTTTTTCTTTTCTACATAATTGCAGGCAGACAAAAAATCATAAAATATGAACATTGATACATTTTTTGGGTTGAATTATAATTTTTTTAAAAAAATAAAATTAATTCAAATATGTGATATAAAATCTTAATTATGAAAACATAAAATAAAAATTTATAAATTTTAAAATTAATTAAATAAATAATAAATTTTAATTTAATTATTTATGAAACTATATCAAGACCATTGTACTCTGAAAATTGGATAGGTTCATACATAATTATTAAAGCTTTTAAAAATATTTATTCAATTCAAGTTGTTCTAAAACATCAAATTGAATAGTTATTAATGAAATTTTCTATGAAATACTCTTTTGCCTAAAAAGTTTCAAATACATTATAAGCTTGCTAATAAATAACAAAACTGCAATGAATAAGACTAATATGAGAAATTAACTAGCATAATAAAGATGAAAAGATCAATCAATAATAAAAGAAAATTATCATTTTAAAATCAAGCACATAGCTCTCGAAAAATAAAATAAAATTAAAATCATTTGATAAATTGAAATCAATCCCAAATAAAGATGTAATGAAATTAAAATCTAAAATTAAAGATGACAAATAATAATAAAAAAATTAATTTGTCATAACAATTAAAAAAATTGTTATTAGGTTATTATTTATTATATTGTTGATTCATATTTGAATAATATAAGTCTTACCAATAACATAGAAAGTTACAAGGCACTTCAAGTAACGCCTCAAAATTTCAAAAAAATATACATATTTGTTATACTAATAGAATACTAAATTATTATTATTATCTTGGCTCTGTGTAACTGTTTTATTTGATTTTAATTATAATAACACATCTTTCACAAAAAAAAAAAAAAAAAAAATGCTAAGTTATTATCATTTTTTTTTTAATTTATCTTTGAGCCTAACTAAATCGGATTCAAGCAACATCCCTATTATCATAAGTTATTAATATGCATAACTTAGGGTTTAGCTGGTCTTTAAAGAGAGGTATGTATAAGAACCCGAAGCTTGAATTGTGAGATTGTTGAATACTCTGCATAATTCATGTGTAACATGTCAAGAAAGCAGATAAAAATTGCTAATGTAGATCAGTTGGTCAGAAGCTTTCTTAGATCAAGTACAATGGATTCTAGCGAATACCATCACAAGTAAACAACCAAAATGCAAATGCACACATCATAATCCCAAAATTCAATGACAGAATAGTTTCTTTATACTTTGTAAATGCCAAACACACTACTCAAAATTTTCCTAGAAGTAATAATTTCTAGGTAACCTGTTTGTAGATCCTGCATATGAAGATGGATTACATTACAAAAATCATCACCAAGGCACCAAAAGGTATTGTTGGAAGCAAAACTTATTCAACAAGTGTGTCCCAGGTGACCTCGACCGCCACATTTTGAACACAGAACATTGCCAGTTCCCCCACAACCTGCATTTCACCAAGACATGACATAAAAAACTTCTCTTCAACCATTTCTATTTCAACAGATAACTTGGAAATTATTTAGCATATGAAATCAACTTGAAAAGACAGAAATGACATCACAATTCAGCAAGTATCACAATTAACCAAAAAAAAAAAAAAAAAAAATGTGTTTAGAGCTAACATTCTTTTTCCTTTTTATTGCAATTTTCTTAGATATAAAACAAGAACAAAACTAATATGTCTAGTGAATATTTAACTTATGAAATCCAGATTAACATCTTCAAAATCTTATGATCAGCAAATCCATATAAATTCAAATAGAACGACATGCAGATATTGAAAGATCACAACCACTAAAAGACAAATTTCTAATCAGATGTTCTTGAATATCTTAAATAGGATAAAGAAGCAATATTTTGGCATCATAATTACTATTAGTTAGAAATAATACTTGCAAGCCACATTGCAATTACTGTTCCTCAGATTTCTCTTGTTTTACTCAATTTATTATTTGTGTACTGTGAATGGCATATGCATTATTAACCTTGATAGGAAGCCAAACATCCTAGTGAAATCTAGAAAGCATATCAAGCATGTCATCTTTGTTGTGGGATGGGAAATCAGTATTTCACTACACAACAATCCGTACATATTTAGATCATCAACCTTCCTTAGATGTAAGTAATGTGGGGCTATTAATAATGTCTTGTACTAAACCTTTAAGGAAATATATCTTCGACTAGCCTATGCATTTCAACCTGTTGCAATGCTAGCATGAGACAAGTTCACATATATTAACCTGTTGAAATCCATGAAAACCTTCCCTGCAAAGTCATCATGTTATCTATGGGTAGAAAGTGTTTTCTTAGTTTTGATTTCATTTGTTCCAAGGTTATATTGTGACCCCTTTCGCCATTGAATTTGCAATAGCAACCAACTTAAGTAAGATTTTAAACCTTAAACATAACGACTTAACCAAGAGGATAGGCAAAAAATAGGAAACCACTCTTAAATTAAATTATAAAGCACATAGAAAACAAATAACTAAAGAAAACTAGGAAAAAGAAACTTCATGCATTCTAGAATCCTGTATCAAACATGATGGTGACATATTTGATGTTAAGACCCATTTAATTCTAGTAACAGATTTGAAAACCCAAATACTCCTTTGTTGTTTCCTTCATTCAACTCTTGTATGACTGACTCTACATGCTAAAAGGACAAAGACATAAAATAAAACGAGAAGACTCATTCACATTCAGGGAGAGTGTGTATATCTTAACTGAAATTCAATAATAACAAACTTATGCAAGTCACGTGTGCCCAAAACCAAAAGGCAGTTCTATTTATCAATATGAGGGTTGACAAAAATGTTGTATGACTCTACATGCTAAAAGGACAAAGACTTAAAATAAAACCAGAAGACTCATTCACATTCAGGGAGAGAGTGTGTATCTTAACTGAAATTCAGTAATAACAAACTTATGCAAGTCATGGTGCCCAAAACCAAAAGGGAGTTCTATATATCAATATGAGGGTTGACAAATATGTTTGGACTACTTCATCTGTGCCTAAGTGGAAAAGCAGAACTTCTTCGTGGAAAAGGAAACACATAGGGGGAAAAAAGGGTTGTACCTAGACATTCAACTTTGACAATGATACCCTGACTCTCCAATATAGAGTCAACATATAAGCCGGAACCAGAGCAAGTACAACAAAGAACAGCACCGTTGGCTAAGCAGTGAGGACAATGGGGATTATCTCCAACATCTTTCACAGCTAGATATAGAGCAACTGGCTTCTCAATTATTTCCTCTCGTATAACTTTGTCATGACGAAAGAGAGATTCAAGACTGCGCTGCTTATTATGTGCATCCTCGGCTGCATATGAGACAACCTACAAAACTAAAGTACATTGTTAAGCAGTGCACGTCACATTAAATTCTGGAAACACACAAGGAAGTTGTAGATAATTGAGTCATGCAGAAAACTTCAGATAACTGTAAGATGCAAATATGTTTAACATAATATATATATATATATAATTTTTTTTAATCAAAGAACACGTGTTTTGGGGTTTTACCAAATCCCTGACTGTTTATTGCATTGCTCTTTCAAAATACCAATATGAGACCTCCATTGAAGAAACCAAGTGTCTTAAATTTAAATATGTATATATATGAACAAATATACATGAGCAAACAAGTATCTTTATATATCTAAGCGCAGTTGACATTCAAATATATATAAATATATAAATATATACATATCAAACTTTTGTAAGCTAATATATCAATTGAAGTAGCTAATAGTACTAGTTAATGTTCCAACAACAACAACATAGCAATAGTCCAATAATAGAATTGATTAAGCAACACAAACAAGGATGTATTACATGGGGTCCTGAATACAATTTTTCTTCCCCATTTCTTATCCAATACTGAATCAACTCTGTCGAAATCTTCTTAAACCTTACTACAACTCTTAGAAACTCTCTATTTTCTCCGGACAAGTACATCCTCAATTTTCTTTCTACATGTCCAAAGCAACCCAAATGATTCTATCTAATATTATCTTATAGAACCTCTATCTTCTTCCAACTACTTCATTACTTACTCTATCTTTTAAAGTCAATATTCCTGACACCCATATATATATACAATAATAATAATAATAATAATACAAAAACACATATTGCAAAGTACTACCAAACATCAGCTGGAGGTATATACAAATGATAAAGGATGAGAAAATAAAAAGATTTTAAGTGTGCAAGTTTAACTACATATAAAACTGAAGGAATAAATCTTGATAATCCTTGGTGTTAGCAGCTAAAGAAAGTCTTCTATATGAGAACCCTTTTAAGCAACTGTACCGAAGGTTAACCTTTTCTTTATATGCGGTTTATACATATATAACTGAATCGGTTTAAAAATCACAAGAACGAACTCCTTTACCTTTACGGATCCTTCACATTCTTTTTCAAGATAAATGTTCAGTAATAAAATCTCTAGCATCATAGCTGAAAAGCAGAACAGGAAAGGGGGAAAAAAAATCTAAACAATATCATATTAGCAAGATCATGGGATATATAAGTAGCATATTAGCAGATAAAATTTAATAACCTGTCTATGGAAAGTCCATGAAAGATCGCCATTTGGTAGCCTTTTGCAGGTGAATTTGAATCCACGAAACACAGAATTCTTGTTCAAGCTACAGTTATAATATAGCAAAGAGCATCTGGGCAGAGCAATTGGAGAAGAGGACAATAAATTTATTGCGGTTCCCATCTAATCTTCTTTGTTTTTCCTCTCTGGAATCAGAGCTTATGAATCAATAAACCGAAATGGACACAAATGCCACATATTTATTAGCTTTTTCTATTTCATTCGCTTATGTTCTCTGTTTCACCTAAGAATTTCCGCTCGTTCAGAAGACAAAAAAATAAAAAATACCAGCTGCAAATTATACGGTAACCCTCAAACTGTTTCAAAATTCAGTTTATGCCCTCAAACTTTTTTTTTTTTTTTTATTAATCTAAATTTTGCCCTCTATAGAGAATAGAGAGAGACGTGTCAAAATCTTATTCTCACTTTAACTTCGCGCTGAATTTTGAAGAAAATGATAACTAACTTGGTTAGTGATTCAGTAAAGCTTCCTTTCCTAATTCCATCGACAAAAGAAAACTTCCCTTTTATTTTTTCTCCCTATTTCTTTCCATTTAATCTTATCTTTTTTCTGGGTTGAAAATCAGCATGGTTTTGCTTCAAATTCAATCACCTACTCAAACTGGAATGTTTCATTGCCCTTGTAGAACTTCAGAGTTTCTAAAGAGGAGGAAATTTTCACTTGTTCCAAAAGCCACCCCTTCAAGAACCGAAGTAAAAAAAGAATGCCTTTTCTTTTTTTTTTTTTTTTTTTTTGCTTTATCTTCTGGGTTCTTTTTCTCGTGTAATTAAAGTTATTTATGGTGTTGGTGAAGGAAAATTTTTTTCTTTTTTCTTTTTTCTTTTTTTTTTCTAGTGTATGAGAATGGAATTCATTTTGATAGTAGTACTTGGTTTACATTCTCAATCATTTGTAGAGGATAATGGAGAGTATCTCAGTAAGTGGGGAAGTCGGTGGTGCTGGTGGTGCATACTTAAAGGCTTTGAAGAGATTGGACCAATTGTGGTCTAAAATCTTTTCTGCTCCAAAAGGTAGTAAAAGTATGCATCACATTCACTGACTAGTTATCTTTAATTAATCTCTCTCTCTCTCTCTCTCTATATTATATATATATATATATATTTAATGGAAATTCTTATTAGAAAAAAACTTGCAGTTGTTGAAGATCCTCAACCAGTAGTTTCAAATATTGCCGGTTTGTTTAGCCAATCTGAGATTTTCAGAAAATGTGAAGCTACATTTGATGTCATAGTTTGTGGAGGTACATTAGGAATCTTCATTGCTACAGCTTTGAGTGCCAGAGGACTTCGAGTTGGAATTGTAGAAAGGAATATTTTAAAAGGGGTATCATAATTTTTTTTTTTTTTAATTGCCTCTCATTTTTAAATTGTCTTGTAGATTTAATGATCTTATATGCAGTTTTTATTTCTGTTCTTTTCATTAATTGTCAGAGGGAACAGGAATGGAACATTTCCAGAAAAGAACTTCTGGAACTTGTAGAAGTTGGAATTCTTACTGAAGATGAAATTGATCTGGCAATTGCGGCATCTTTCAATCCTGTATGAAGATAAAACTATTAGATTTTATGGCAGTTTTACTTATGTTCAGAAAATCATATTAGATTATACAATCTGCACCTCCATTGAAAGCAGTCCTGCTCAGCCTTTACTCAAATTTATTGATCCCTTTATATTCTGTTTTTTTGAGTTTAGAGAATCATATAGGATGAGAGACTATCAACAGAAAATTATTTTAAGTGGAACCCTTTGTCATTTTTTCTTTTCATTTTTATTGTTGACATCAGATCCTCAAATATATTCATTTACCAACAATTTATTTGAAATTGTCGCTATTAAATCTGTTTCGGAAAATATCATGATTCATAGGTCATTGTTTATTGTTTGATAGAACCAAAAGCTAGGTGATGTAGCAAAGGCAATCTAACTAATTCCACTTGTGTCTTCTGCTTTTTTCCTGTTTTGATCCATTATAATATTTTCTTCTCTCAATTTTTCCAGAACAGATGTGGATTTGAAGGGAAGGGAGAGATTTGGGTCGAAGATATTCTTAATTTAGGTGTTTCGTAAGTTTATATTTCTTTTTATGATGCACTGATTCTACATATCTGTTTGTCTATATGAAGATATTCCCAATGGAATGTACCACACAATTTTTCTAGGCTTGGCAATCTCAGGGACCTTACATGTCTGAATTCATTTAGACATGTTTCCATTTTCCACAGATGATTAGAGAAAATAAAGACCATATTATCTCCACGTTTGCATTATGAATAATACCCTTTGCAGCTGCATGAACGACTTTAATGATTTATTTTTATTATTATTTTTTTTTTTATTTTGCACAATTTCTCAAAATTCCAGTGCATAAAGATAAGAATAAACTTGTTCTGTTCATTTGGTACCTTTCTAACATAGAGAACTATTTGAGTGTTCCTAGAATTGCTGATCAAATTTTCTGATGTTTGTTGAGGATTATATGAGAATAGGTCAAAAATATATACCCTTTTCCAGAAAGAATATTACCTGCTCATGGTTTTTATCTATAATTTAAGCAACTCTTTATTGCATTACTGTAATAAAATCTAATAAAGTGTTGTTTGTATCTCTTTCAAAGTCATCATACTGAAGCTAATTACTTATCATCAACTAATTAGTAACACCTTTGGTAAAAAGAAATGGTCATTTAAAACAGTTAGTGCAATGTTTGACAAATATCCATAAGCATATGTATTTTCCTCTTAAAGGAAAGACGGTTTGGGACATCATGAGCAAATTTTTGAACTTTTTGCTTTTCCTCCATTTTTACTTTTCAATGTGCCACTAACTTTGTCCTTTTAATTGTTAGATTAGGATATTGAAATTTTCAATTTTTAAACGAAGGCAGTCCCATTGAGCTTAAAATCAACCTTTCACCCTAAATTCATGGGACAAACATGGTTATTCTTCTTTGATTTGATCATTGTCCTATTACATATTATAATTTAGCTCATGTAGTTTTTTTCTATTTTTCCCTTATCTTTCTTTAAATGTTTCATCTGTATTACTACTCTATGCCAAGTTTCATCCCTTTTTTGAAGACTCGATATTTTTTTTTCTTAATTTATTTTTTAGTTTTTCTTTTGAAGTTCTTTTGGCCTAAATGAAAAATTCAGGGGCATGGAAAAGAAGAGGGACTGTGAAACTTTCTTCTGAGATTTAATGTGTCCCTTCTTCAATCATTGTATTTCTGCTTTCTATTATTGATGCAGGCCTGCAAAACTTGTGGAGATTATGAGAAACCGCTTTGATTCTCTTGGAGGTGTCATTTTCGAGGGTTGCAGTGTGTCTAACATTTATATATACGATGATACAGCAGTAAGATCTCTGACTTTCTTTTTGTGGTTTTGTATGAAATTGCTTCTAATTGTCTGAACAAAAGAATTACTTAATGTTTACTACTTATATGACTTTGGAATTGATCTTATTCCACATTAGCAAGATAATTAATATGTCAAGAAAGTGGAACCAGCTTGAAAAATGAGGTGGGAAGATCATGAAACCTAAGTTTCCATGCAAACAAATTGAATAGGTACTGCTCTAATTGAACTGTTAAATTAGGTGGGATTCTGAAAGGCACTTTGTGAAGTCTCCAAACCATACTAGAAACAGATATGAAAAGTGTTGTTGACTGTAGGGATGAAAATAGGTTAGGTTCCCTAAATGTTTAAAACCTGGAATAAGAATTGTGGATTTTGTGGGTCTAGTTTTTGGATTATTTCGATTTTGTGTTATTTAATGAAAAATAATCATTGGAAATTTTCAACAGAGAAGACTCACATCCTAATCTTGCTTCAGGTTCTAACTTCACTTTTTCTCTAATAGGTGGTGGAGCTATCAGAAGCAAAGATTTTGTCTTCACATCTCATAATTGATGCCATGGGAAACTTCTCCCCAATTGTGAAGCAAGTCAGATTCTTTTTTATTTGAGCATTTTGCAAAATTTCTTCCTTATCTTCTTCTTTATTTCATATAATAACTGTTGCAGATCAGAGGCGGCAGGAAACCAGATGGTGTTTGTCTTGTGGTTGGTTCCTGTTGTCGTGGACTTGTGCAGAATTCCAAAAGTGATGTCATATATAGCAGCAGATCTGTAAAGGAAGTAGGACAGGCGGAAGCACAATATTTCTGGGAGGTGGGACAATTTTTTTGGTTTTGCCCTTAACATGCCCAAAAATATAATGCATGCATATAATTATGTTATGCAGGCCTTTCCTGCCGGCTCAGGTCCAATGGACAGAACTACATATATGTTCACCTATGTTGATCCGCAACCAGGATGTCCTACTCTGGAAGATTTGCTGGAAGATTACTGGGATTTGATGCCAAAATATCAGGTAGTTTTTAAGGTTCCTATTGAATATTTCGTTATTCATTTTGCATCCTTGTCTTGTTTCCTTAGCACAAAAATCTTAAGCTACAACTTTAGGATAAAAAGTGAATTAATGATCTTTCTGAAGTAAACTTAGGCTCATGAATTTAGCTAAGAGTTCCCGTCCAAGCTATAAGCAGTTCTGAAATTAGTTTTTTTATAATCGTAACGAGCATGAACATTGCATCTTATTTCTATTTCTTCCAATGGTTGATCCATATTTTTAAACAGGGTGTATCACTTGATGATCTAGAAGTCTTGAGAGTTATATTTGGCATTTTCCCTACATATCGTGACAGGTAAAATAAACATTGTATTGAAGGAAACAAAGCATATATATAGTACTTTATCTTGATCCCAGAACAGTATATTGTGGCAACTCTAAACTGTTTTTCCCCACGTTGCTTTCAATTGTGTTGCCAGTCCATTTCCAGCAGCTTTTGACCGTGTTTTACAGGTGTTTTGCCTCGTACCCTTTCTGAAATCACATTACAAATATGGTTATATCAGGAAAAACACATGTCTTGGTGTTTTCTCTGCAGTTTGGTGATGCTAGTGGCATACAATCACCAGTTTCTTTTGGCGGTTTTGGGAGTTTGACTAGGCATCTCTCCAGATTAACAACTGGTATGACTTTGCAAAAGCATTCATTTTTTTTTTTTCTCTTTTGAATGTATATAAGGGCATAAACATGTTTTGCATATAAAGAAAAAGTAGAGATGTTCTCTGAATGATATTATTCTCTTTCCCTTTCGAGTTTAGGCATCCACGAAGCCATTGTTGGTGACTTTCTTGACTCGGAGAGCTTGTCCTTGTTGAATCCTTACTTGGTAAGCCATTTCCTGCTTTGCTAAACGACTGACAATCAATCTGTTTACTGGAAAAAGGAATATATATATATATATGTCATGCAGCCAAACTTAAGTGCATCCTGGTTGTTCCAAAGAGCAATGTCAGCCAAGAAAGAGTCAAAAGTTTCCCGAGATTTTATCAATGAACTTCTTTATGTTAATTTCCTCTCCATGAAGGTTCGGAATCTATTTCTTCTTCTTCTTCTACTTTTGTTTTTGTATCTAACACCTCCTTTTTTCGTTTGTTTTACCTCGAAAAAAATGCTTTTTTTTTTTTTTTAACTTATCAGAAACTAGGTGATACAGTTCTAAGGCCATTTCTACAGGTACATACATATTTAAAATTTCCTGTTGAGAATTTGGTATAATTTTTTCTCATCTTCTTTCCAAGTTCTGTAGCCAAGAAATTTAAGCTTACATCCATTAATGGTGGTTGAACAGGATGTCATTCAGTTTGGTCCCCTGCTAAACACATTAGGCCTTGTGATGTTAAATAAACCTCAAATTCTTCCATCAATCTTTCAGCAGGTAATAATTCTCCGTTTCCTTTTTTGGATTCAACTTTCTGCTATTACGAGAAGAAAATTTTTTTTTGAGAGAAAGAACACATAAATTAACGCCAAGAAAAATCAGCAGCCAAAGCTGCTAAAACATCAACCGGAAAACCATCATGCCACTCACTAAACCCATAGAGATTAAGGCCATGGGCAGCAAGCAGATGTGCTGGTTTATTAAAGATACGCCTAACAAAATGGATAGAAAAACAAGAAAAAAAAGGAAGAAGATCCTTGATTAAATCCACCAAATGCCCAGAAGCCGAAAGATCTTCCTGGGGGGAGTTGACCTTCATTAAAAGAGATGAACAATCTGAGAAGAAATTAACGCGAGAAAGCTTGAAAAGAGAGGCCAGCCTAATAGCATGAATGAACGCCAGGGCTTCAATCCCTTCAGCATTGTTGTGCGAACCCGGGATTGGACCAGAGAGTCCTCCCACCATGGAACCATCAGCATTGCGAATAACAATACCTATTGCCGCCTTGCCACCCTTAAGGGCACCATCGAAATGGATAAAAGCAGCCTCCGTCAGCATGGGAGACTCAGCAGAAAAGGTCGATTCAATTCTAACTGGTCGAGGCACAAGAGAGGAAACAACAGGGTATTCGGACATCAAACTATCAACCAAGGAACACGTCGCCTCAATTGCAGGGGTCACATTATGAAATAAGCATTTATTCCGAGCATTCCAAATACCCCATAGGATAATGCAGAAACGTTTAACATCGCAAGACGACCACTGCTCCACTACTTGTAAGAACATAAGCTTCAGAGACAGCAATTGGAGAAGAGAAACCAACCCTGCCGGAAAGAAGTAGTGCCATACCCGTACAGCAAAGCCACATTCGAAAAAAACATGCTTTGAAGTCTCAAGCAAGACGCCACACAACGAACACGACGGGTTCCCAATTCGCCGAGCAAGTCTATTCTCTCCAGTAGCCAAGGCATTACGCAAAGCCCTCCACAAAAAAAGATGAATTTTTGGAATGACAGGGAGGTCCCAGAGATGTGCCCATAACTTATGTTCGTGCTCCTGCGACGAGGAAGACGCCAAAATCTCTGAATTACACCACCGATTAGTTGCTAGCCAAGCACCCGATTTCATTGTATACTCCCCCATTTTAGAATGATACCGGACCAATTTATCCCCACACGAAACCGGATCGAGATATATTGCTTGAATAGCCTCCGCCTCATCGCAAGAAACCAAGCCTCGAATAAGGTCTCTCCTCCGGTCCTAGTGATTGGGTCAATCAGCTCGAAACATAATGAATTCCGGATTCTCTAGCACGATTCACCAAAGGCCGATGAGAATGTCGTCGTTGGAATCCAAAAAATCCTCCCATACCGAAACAGACTTTCCATCACCAATACGATAAAAAAGCCCCCGCTTATGGAAATCCTTTCCTACCAAAATACTTCGCCACAGGAGACTACATCGTGGTCTCTTGGTCGCAACTAGGAGATCGGTATGAGGAAAGTATTTAATTTTCAATACTTGCGTAGCCAAGGAATTTGGTTGACGGAGAATACGCCAACTTTGTTTAGCAAGTAACGCGACGTTAAAAGAATGAGGATTTCTAAAACCCAGTCCACCAACACGTTTAGCACCACAAAGGTCACTCCACTTTCTCCAACACACACCCCCCTTTTCCATATCATTCCGCCACCAAAAACGTCTAGTGAGAGCAACAATCTGTTTACAAATTCCTTTAGGAATAAGAAATAACCGCATAATATAGGCAGGGTGAGCCTGAATCACCGATTTGATCATCACTTCCCTTCCTGCAAAAGATAATAACTTTTCTTTCCAACCATTTAAGCGACACCACACCTTATCCACCAGGAATTGAAATTGCCGACAAGAACTTCGTTGCGCGGCAATCGGCATTCCGAGATACTTCCCCTCATAAGATCCAATTTGAATCTGGAATTTTTGGCAGATTGCAGCTCTGGTATCGTCATGAACTCGGGAGAGCAAGAAAGGAGATTTCGAAAGTTGATCGACCGTCTCCGAACAAAGCTCATAACGTTGTAAGATCAAGGAGCAAAATCGGCATCGAGGGAGGAGTGGCGCGGGTGAAGAGCAAGCTATCATCAGCAAAGAACAAATGAGATATACGGACAATACCATCGCCAAAAGGCAGGCCGGAGAGGGTCCGATTCAACTCTGCCTTTCCGTAACATTGCAGAAAGCCCCTCAAGCACACAAAATGAAAAGGAAAGGAGATAAGGGATCTCCCTGCCGCAGGCCCCGGGACGGTGAAAACTTATCGGTTGGTTGGTCATTTATCAAAATGGAGAATGACACAGATGAGACGCATTCCATAATCCACTTACAATACTTGGGTGGAAAACCCATAACTTGCATCAAGAGCAAAAGGTAGTCCCACTCGATGCGGTCGTAGGCTTTACGCATATCCAACTTAAGACCCATATACTGAAACGAGTCCACGGAAGAAGAGGAGAGAGTGTGGAAACACTCAAAAGCCACAATAGCATTATCTGTAATGAGCCGTCCAGGAACAAAAGCAGATTGATTAGAGCTGATGAGGTCCGGAAGGAGGGCGCGAAGACGATTGCTTAAAACTTTAGAGATAAGCTTATACACCAAATTACAGAGACCGATAGGCCGAAAATCCACCATGCGTGAAGCATTAGGAATTTTCGGAATGAGGACTAGGAAAGTATAATTAATATCAAATAAATCCAAATCGTGATTGTAGAACATATCAAATAGCCTCATAACATCCGCCTTCAAAATCGGCCAAAATTTCTTGAGAAAAATGCCCCGCATCCCATCCGGACCCGGTGCCTGCGTATTTGGAAGACTGCGAAGGGCGTTTTCAACCTCTGCCACTGAAAAAGGTTGCATAATACCCTCGCGTTTAGGTGATGACAGGGACGATAAAGGAAGGTCTTGCAGATCGAAACTACGGGGGCCTACTGAAGAGAATAGGTGTTGGAAAAAAGAAGATGCAGTCTGTTGAATGTCCTTTTCCGAAGAAGCACGAGAACCATCCTCACGTTGGAGAAAGGAAATCCAATTACGCTTACGCCGTTGGCTTGCCGCCCGGTGGAAAAAAGTAGAATTCCTGTCTCCTCCTAGTAACCACTCCACCCTACTTCTTTGTCGCCAATACTCCTCATCTTGACCATAAAGCTCGCGCAAGGAATTGGATAACTGCAGTTCTTTATCCACCTCCAGCGGCTCCTTTGTTCGAATCTCGGATAGTTCATGTTGCACCTCCTGTATCTTGCGCTTAATATCACCAAAGGTAGACCTTCCCCATTGCCTCAGGTCGGCACGAGCTTTGCAAATGCGATGGAAGAAGGATGGAGTTCGCCAAGAGCTACCCCAACTGTTGGCAAAAATCGAACGCAATCCTCCGGAGCGAAGCCAAAGTGGCTCAAAACGTTGGATATGGGAAGACCCAGGTCTGCGGTGAGTGGGCAATTCGGAAGAGCACAAGAGTATGGGAAGGTGGTCGGAAGACCCCTCGTTCAAATGGGAAACAGAACAAACACGAAAAATATTCAACCATTGTTGATTAGCGAGGAAGCGGTCCAACCGGGGGTAGACAGGAGCATCATGTCTTTTGTTAGCCCAAGTGAAACGAAACCCCTTATAACCCAAATCCACAAAATTACAATCCGAAACCACCAACCGAAAATCCTCAATAAGCGCCGGGCGACGAGCTGGCCCCCCAAATTTCTCCTCTGGGGCTAAAATCTCATTAAAATCTCCCACACACAGCCAAGGTAAGTCCAGTTGATCGTGCAACATTCGTAGCAACCGCCAGGATGCCCGTCGTTGATCCTGGTATGGACTCCCGTAAAACCCGGTTAGACGCCAAGATGGGCCATTATTGCCGACAACCAAGCATATCAATGTGGCCACAAGAAAATGACCGAAGAGACAACGAAACACTAGAGGTCCACAACATCGCCAAACCCCCTTTCGAACCCACACTATCCACGAACACACCACCGACAAACCCCAAACGAGAACGAAGACGCTGCATAAACGAAGAAGAAGACTTCGTTTCCGACAAAAAAAGAACAGAAGGCTGAAAACGAAGAACAAGGGTTCTTAACTCATGAACATGTCGGGGGAGCCCTAAACCCCGACAGTTCCAACTTATGATAATCATAAAACCCGGAAGGGGCTGCCTAGCAGCCTCCGCCGATACAAGTAGAAGAGCCGACATCCGAAACAATTTTCCCCTTCTTCTGACCATCCCGGGAAGGTGACCAAAAGATCTCGTTATGTAGGGGACGTTTGCCGGAGATAACAACAGGAGAGCGCATTAAGGTATTGCGTCGAGAAGATGATCGCCGCTTATACAATTTTCGAATGTTGTTGGGCTTGATTGGGTGTGAAAAAGAGAAGCCCCCCCCCCACCCCCCAAACATCGGTCGTTTGAACAGAGGGGAATAAACCACAAGTTGCATATCAACCACACCGGGGTCGGCAGAAACAGGTTGTGTGTTACTCGCCATTGCATCCACAGATTGAGACGGATCGGAGTAGCCCGAGGTTGTAGGTTGGGAACAAGAAGATACCAGCCAGCCCTTATTACCTTGAGCATGCAGAAAAACACCATAAGGAAGCACATTCCGTTTATCCTCCGACAACTCATCAGAAAGACCGGGACAGTTGCGCAAAGTATGGTTAATCAAACCACGGTGAAAACAAAAGTGAGGAAGTCTCTCGTATTGGAACGCCGCCGTACGGTTACCATAATGGGGGATGATAATGGCACTACCACGGGGAATAGCCGTCCCTAACCGAACCTCCACGAGCACTCGGATATACTTCTCATGAGAATCGGAGTACTCCCGAATTTGGATAGACTGGTACCGAGAAAAGGAGGAAGCAATCCGACGTCCGACAGCGACAGTAATACACTCCCGCGGTAAACCCCGGATATGTACCCAAAACATTGCAGCATCGAAGCCCTCCTCGGAGGAGAGTAGAGAGCGTTCCCAGGGGCGAACAACCAGAAGAATATCGTCGAACGACCACGGACCGTTCGACAAGACCCACGCAGAATCGGTAACATTGTTGAAAAGGATTTGGTAAGTGTTATGACGAATCTTCACAAGTTTAAAAGCATCTGTTTTCCATACCTTCTGCATAGCAACTTTGATGTAACGTATATTGACCTCCAACGTCCACCAAAATCGACCAATGAGAGAACTTGTGCATTCTGTTGTACCATCCTCAAAATCTGTTGTAGCAATAGAGATGGGAGTCTCACGGGGAGGATTAAGAGATAATGAGCGGAGCAGATTCGTCAGGTCATGACGATCCGACCGTACCGTTGAATTCTCAGCCGCCGCCATTAGGCGAGAGGAGCCCTAGAGAGAAGAAAATTTGTTACCATTTTGAGTCGTTTTTTTTTTTTTTTTTTTTTTTTTTTTTTTTTGGTCCACTTTTGTTCTCATACCATGTATCATTGTCTTGAAAAAAAATCACATTGTGCCTCTTGTGCTGTTCTCATTTCAGGTTACTCTTCCTGTGTTGGTTGATTGGTCTCGACATTTTTTCATGTTAGGCTATTATTCATTTCTTTCCACCGTTGTTGACCCAGCAATACGGTAATTATTTAAAATTTACTGTTCTGATTATTTCATATTTTTACTGTTGCTTAAGTGAATTGTATATGCTATGCTAGGCCATTGATAAAAACATTCTCCAACAAGACAAGATACAGATGGATGAGGCGACTCGAGGCATAGCAATATGGGGCTGGTTTAGACTACAAATTTGAACCATCTGGGACCAAAAAGTAAGAGGCATGGCAATGAAATTTGTTATACTACCATACGAAGAAATTCAGCAGCAATGAAGAATTAATGTTTTTATATTAATGAAAAACCAACCAAAAATGAACAATCTCTTCCTTTAAATTAGTCCGAAATGACTACAAAAATTTCAGCTAACCTTATTATACACACAAACACACACACACACACACTTGAGCAACAGCAAAATCCTCACTTTTTCCTTCCTCTTTTACCGTTTTTATTGAATTTCTGACCCTTTTTAGATTTACCCTTCATCTGAGCAATTCTGCTCGCTTTGGTTTGCCTCTGTTTCCGGACTTGCTCAACATCTTTAATTTCTGAGCGTACATGAGCATTCGCTATATGACGCTTCCTTCCTCCTCTAAATCGTCCATTTTCATCACCTCCTGCCAAATCAAATGTGTTTTATTAGTAAACTTAAAAGAGACATCAGATTTTACATAACAACTGCTGCATTGTAGGCATCTGATCAAGAAGATATTTAGGTACAACCAACCAAAGCTTCATCTTCAACACCAAACTAGAAAGAGAATTGATGGTATAAAACAAACGTAGGAATAAATTATATTGACTGGGGGGAAGGAAGGAAGGTATGATTTTAGAACACCAGCTAGAGACCAAAAAAAAATGTAAAAGCTCCACATACCCTGTATGTATGTATAGGCATTACTGCAGTTCGGGGTCTCAAAGAGAGTTAAGTTTAGCAAAATATTACGATAGGTACCTGCCAAACTAGTCGATCCTTCAGCAGTACCACCATTTCTTGCTCCCGCAAGGGATATTCTCTTATGTGTTTGCTCTGTCCATTTCTTGTACATGCCTGGTTCTCTTAGCTTTGACTTTTGCACCTCCTTCTGTCTTTACCTACAGAATGAAAATAAACAGTTGGCCTCAACAAGCAATCAGTAAAGTGATTCTGCCTCTATTTAGGAATGAATTTCTTCATTTTATTTGGCAGAAACAGTTTTACCCTTTATCAGGGACCCATGTCTCAAAATGACATAATGACATACCTAATAGCATGCTTCCTCAAGCAATGACTAAAAAATGGTATAAAAAGCAAAATCCATTTGATACACGTACTAGAATTCAACAATTACATGAAAATTCACACATTGTCAAAATGGAAAACAACCAGCTTCATGATAACCTACTGGATACACGGTAGTCATCTGGGTACTCAAAATCTACCATTTCATCAAAACTCAATCCATGGAGAAATAAAATGTAGTTTATGTCTATCTAAGAATTATACAAACATGCAAAATATGAAAGATCTCTAAGTACCTTTCCACTTGCTGTCACACGTTCCCCATTGTTCAATTTGATATATTTCTTACTCCTCTGTAACAAAAATAAAATGGATTTGGTTAAATAAGGCAGGAAGAACATGAATTAAGAATTTTAATTCTGCAAATTACCTTATCCCAATGATAGGAAGTTTTCTGCATACGCAGCCCCTGTTTGTCATCCGCAACAAGGTCTAAAACAGCAGATTCCAACCTAATTGATAACCGTTGTTAAAAAACCCAAAATAATAGAAGGGACAAGGTTCAAAAAGAATAAAATACGACAAGACTGGATTCAATAATTGCTACTAAACAGCTGGCCTCTTAAGAACCAAACCCCCACCCACCCACCTCATGTCCTCAATTTCATATACTTATATAGACATCTATGTATGCTCACATACCAATATTGTGTTCGTACACAAAATGTCAATGTCAAACATGCACTGATATGCCTTCAACAGAAAATTGAAGAGGCTGTATCCCACTAGAACAGAACATTCTCAAATTTATTGCATTCTTCTGCTTTACTCCATAACTTGTTGACCTTTTTGTCCGAGAAATGCAATAGACTTGAGATACTACTAACTTTCCGGTGAGAATCGGCATCTGCACTTAACTTAATGTGCTTTCGCTCCTCAAATGGGCATTTTCTATTTCAGAGAGTTAATAATGTTTTCCAAGAGTTCATAAATGATAGTATTTCAGTAAATCATTGTAAGTTCAAGGTACATCATGCCATTTTTGAAAGTCGCAAAGCCATACTTTTCAATCAGTTACATTCAAAACGGATCAGACAAACAGCAAACCAATAAGACACTAAAGGAGCATATCATATGAAATACCAGAATATTATTTTCAAACAAATAGATCTTACCTATTTGATTCAAACCCTTGGTTATTTCTCACGGATAGTCCTGACTCAAAATGCTGAAAGTAACAGACATTTGTAAAAGTTAATTCCATAACAAGAATGCACTAACACATTATACTGAAGAGGAAATAAGCAAACTAAAGTAGTTAATAATTCATCTCCAAAGCAGCAAAAGAGACTGTTATAGAAGCAACCGAAACTCTTGAACAACCTGATTCGTGGGAACTGAACTTATGAAGTACTCCTCATCTTTGAAACTCTTTGTCTTCCTTTTTAAACCAGAAACTGCCAAAATTGGTATGTCACAGTATAAATTAGGAGTCACTTAAATTTCAGATTTAGCACTAAGAGATATCAGCATCAGAAAATACTCCCTTCTTCTAAAAGCACTTCTGCTCATATATCTCTCTCTCGATATATATATATATATATATATATGCATAAATACAGATGCATACTTATTCTTTATTTCATTATTCGACTGTGATATATGAAAACCAGGGCAATAAGTATGATTAAACAAAAAGCAATATATTAGTCATATTGTGTCTAAAACAGATTCTGCATCGTAGAATTTTGTTCTGGATCTAAACTTATCATTCCAATTACACTAGTAGTCAACACTTCATTGCATAGATTGATGACATATATTACAAATTTTCTTAAGAAAGACACCATAAACGAAAAAATAAAGCACAAGGAAGTGGATGCGGAATCCATAAGAAAACAAATTAAAATTATATCAAAGCATCCTTCAACCTTTCCTAAATCAAACAATTGTAACATCACGAAAGAAAGCAGACACTCTATTGCCCAAAGCTAATAACGTATTAACTTTTTACCTGCTCATGGTTTTTATCTATAATTTAAGCAACTTTTTATTGCATTACTGTAATAAAATCTAATAAAGTGTTGTTTGTATCTCTTTCAAAGTCGTCATACTGAAGCTAATTAGTTATCATTAACTAATTAGTAACACCTTTGGTAAAAAGAAATGGTCATTTAAAACAGTTAGTGCAATGTTTGACAAATATCCATAAGCATATGTATTTTCCTCTTAAAGGAAAGACGGTTTGGGACATCATGAGCAAATTTTTTAACTTTTTGCTTTTCCTCCATTTTTACTTTTCAATGTGCCACTAACTTTGAAAATTACAAAGTTAATATGCCAAGAAAGTGGAAACCAGCTTGAAAAATGAGGTGGGAAGATCATGAAACCTAAGTTTCCATGCGAACAAATTGAATAGGTACTGCTCCACAAGCAACTGGCCCCCAAGCAACATTTACAACCTGCAACACAATACATTAGAAATCAAAATCCAAGGTAGAATTACAAGGAAGAAACTTTTAACAGTAAATAACTCACTACAAGAGGTTTAATCAAATAACATTTAGTGTTAGTGACTGTACTATTGATGCTTACTTGCCAGAGACTAAAGAATCAAGCAATAAAAGTTAAATTTTGAACTTGTTCAGCCTTCACTATGGTATCTCAAAGAAGTTTCAACTATAAAAGAAAAAAATTTATTCATATTTAAAACTCTTAATGAAACAGAAACAACGAATAATTCTAAACACAATCCATAATTATAATATCCAAGTCCAATTAATACAAGGTTATATACATCACTTCATTCTTTGCCCACCTTTAAAACCCGACATTGAACCAATAATAAAAAATAAACACCATCAAACTAAATTTACTTCATTATATAATTATCTGCAATTCATCAACACCAGAATATCTCAATCCTCAAATAAATCGTCAAATTCAAAATAAACCTTCAAAACTTTTTCAAAATATAAAAATAATGCAAACTTTAGATAAATTAGTATATTTCAGTGCATGATCACAAGGAAACAAACAATAGTAATATATGCCGCAGAAGATGCATGAAATTTTAAATCTTAAGTTTCTAAATCACAGCTAGTTGAATGAAAATAATCATAAAATGGCAATACAATTAATTATAATTAGAATTCAAAAGATTCTCACACGTACCTGAACTATGCTTAGCCCAAAGAGGGAAAAAAGTTGCATTTCGACCTCTTGAAACCCTTTCATTGTCGATTCCTCAGGATAGACATTCTGGATTCTGCCTTTTGACATTACAGATAGTGGAATATAAACATCATGACCAGAAAATCAAAATCTGGTATTACAACTAATTTTCAGTATGATTCTTAAGAAGATTTTTCAAGAAAATTAAGAAGCATCAAAGTTGGTCTCAATTTGGTCTTAATAGTCATCAACTGATTCATGTTTTCAAGAATAAGCAATATAGGAATATTATAGAATTGATATAAAGAATCATTTAGTGGTATTCTTCAATGAGTCAAATACATGGGAACACTCTGGACTCCTTAACTAGCTTCTCGACTGGAAAAATGCAAAAATTACAAAGATTCACCTTAACCTCTGTTACAACTTTATTGAGTAATAACTCAGGAAATAATACAAATTAAGCATACAAAATAAAAACTAGTTAGATTGAACCTTCATCATTAATTTAAAGGAGAATAACAAAACTTTTTCCTACTTTTTTACTTTTAGCTTCATTCATTTCAAAGTTCTTTATCCTGGATTCTTTATCATGGTCTAGTGATATTTGATGAGCATCACAGTTTCTACCCACAGTAGAATTAAGAACAATTAAATCACATTAGGTACTAACTGCTCTTTGGTACAGAAAATATTTGTAAAGAATCTTGGGTTGTTAGGAATAATTACTGCACAAAAACATACCTACATCATAACAGAGTATATCGGAAATATTGATTACTTGTT